>OU898283.1:63182055-63267055 GCA_918026665.1 Diabrotica balteata | reverse complement strand
ATACCAAAAACCAACCCATAGTGACAGGTACTTACACGCAGACTCACAGCATCATCCTGCACAATTAAATTCGGTAATAAAAACCCTAATAACAAGATCTGAGAAACTGGCAGATAAGGAACATAAGAACGAAGAAATGCAAAAAGTCAAAACAGCTCTAAGAAAAAATGGCTTCTCCATGTATACGATTGAAAAGGCACAGAAATCCCGAAACAAAATCAAAGATCCAGAAGAAGAGGAAAAACCAGTCGAAAAAACTATCCTGCCCTATATAAAGGGTACGACAGACAAAATCAGTAGAGTGCTACGTAAAAACAACATAGAGACTATTTTTAACACCGACAAAAAAATCGCAACCATATTACCATCGGCAAAAACAAAAGTTCCATTGGAAAATCAAGGTGTATACAGAATCCCGTGTGAGGACTGCGATAAATCGTACATCGGACAGACAAATCGAAGGATACAAGTTAGACGCGAAGAACATCGAAACGCCATCGAAAGAAAACAGAAAACTTCATCTCTAGCACAACATGCCATCAACACAGGACACAAAATCGACTTAAATGGAACAACAATGATAGCCAATATCGAAAATAAGGCCAAACGTGTAATCAGGGAAGCCATAGAGATCGAAAAACATCCAAAAAAATTTAAATACCAGAGACGATGCCCAAAGACTCCCAAATACGTGGAAACATATTCTACAGAAAAACGTAGAAATTAAAATAGCGAAGAAGACCCCGCCCACTCTACGCACAGGACCAATAACAAGAAGCGCTTCAAGGTATTTAAACTTAGCGAGCAGCGACCGAGAAATCAGTTCTCCTGAAACATCAAGACGAAGCAGAACTAATCTGACTTGACAATGGCAAGTGTGACCTTGCCGAAACGTCGTCAAAACAATGGTTTTTCTAAAAACCAAAATTACTTAACGCGGAGTCAAACCCGGAAAACAACTGAAATCACATATAGCTCCCGCGGAAGTTTCAAATCCAATATATATAATATATATATATATATAATATATATATATATATATATCCTCTTTTTTTTTAAACCACTATACAAAATCATGAACCCCTTCCCTAACAATGAATCTAATTTAATTAATTAATAACTATTTACCTAACTTTATTGTTGATACAAAACTGTAATAAATACTAACCTTGGTATATTCATATACAAAGCTGTAAGTTACAAGAGAAAAAAAAACCTTAACCATACGAAACTAGAAGTTAATATCCGTCACAACACCACAGCTGTCCTGGTTAAGTCCCCTTAAGACTCTGGCGGTCCTTGGGGCTCCGAAAAACGAACGAAGGAGAATGCTGTAGTCCTGGAGACAATCGTTTCTTGGTGACCAATGGGTGGCAGTAGGTCGTTGGTTCAACTGATATTAATATTAATTATTTTCCTAATCGGGCAAAATCTACAAAAAATAACACTTAGGGAAACATCAAGGCACCCCAAGATGACTGTCAACGCGTACTCTCACACCGAATTATCAAAATAAACAAACATTTTATTTTATCAGCTTATTGCCATGCTGTCAATTTATTGCGTCTGTGCATTTAAAGAATATTTCGTAAATTAGGCATAAAACTTTTTATACCGAGTAAGTATACAAAAAACAGAAAAAACCTAATTAGGTGTCCGATAAATTTACGGTCTAAGCTCAAGGCCACATGATACATATGACAAACTCGGATTTTATACTGTTAATATTTCAAAAGAAAATGAAGACATCAATAAAATGATATGCTTATAAAATTGAATGATTTAATTGCTCACCTGGGTTTTAAATAATCACTGCGACAGAGCCGCAGAACAGACAGACAGTCTCTGTCTCCGGCTTCTATATAACATGTAGCTTCTCCTTTTTAAAAATTTTTAAAGTGTTTGTCTTTGTGTATTGTATTGTTATGTCCAAATTTACTTGTATGACATTCTGCTCATGTCGGATAGGCCACAACTGACGAAATGCCCCTGAAGATGATCTATTGATCGAAAGTACTTGGGCAAGATTTCATTAATTACCATGTTCGATAGTACCCTTGTGTACCATCAAAATTTTACATGTACACATACTACAATGCAATCAATCTTATTACCTAACATTAGTCGACTCATTCTCAAAATATGCCCAATGCTATAAACTTCCAGACAAAGCCTCTGTATCAATCTTAAGCAAAATTAGACATTATTTCTCACACCATAACCATCCCAAGAAAATTGTATTCGACAGCGGAAAAGAATTCAACTCTTCAGTTATCAAAGAATTCTTGAATCTACATAAGATCGAAACTCATACAACCACTGTTAACAATTCTTCATCAAACTCCCCAGTCGAAAGATTCCATTCAACCTTGTTAGAAAAAATTCATGATGACACCTTTACACAAGCTGTTCTTGTGTACAATCAATCTATTCACAGTTCTACCGGTTATTCATCATTTTTAATACTTTACGGCCCTTATTTAAATGTAATTAATTTTGACTTTGACCTACCTATTTATGAAACTTTTAATGAACAACATAAAAACGGACTACTTCCATTTATTGACCAAATACGCACAAAAACAAAAGAAAAAAAAACAGCTCTAGAAAAAGTAAACAAAGACACAGAAGAAATACCTACAATCACACAAAACAATTACGCAAAGAAAAAGAAAATTCAACCCAAACTAGACCCTCTATATCAGACAATAACTCCGGTTCTACCGGTTATTCACCATTTTTAATACTTTACGGCCCTTATTTAAATGTAATTAATTTTGACTTTGACCTACCTATCTATGAAACTTATAATGAACAACATAAAAACGGACTACTTCCATTTATTAACCAAATACACACAAAAACAAAAGAAAAAAGAGACAGCTCTAGAAAAAGTAAACAAAGACACAGAAGAAATACCTACAATCACACAAAAAAATTACGCAAAGAAAAAGAAAATTCAACCCAAACTAGACCCTCTATATCAGACAATAACTCCCACTTCACAAAACAAAACAAAAATTACTGGCCTAACGGCAAAAAATAACAAAACTAGTACACACTTAAACTACGTTAAAAGACAAAGAAAACACTACAAAAAATCCTCTTTACAGGATGGCCCTTCAACATCTGCAAGCACTGATCAAAATCCAGGAGATAACCAATAATGGTTACTATGCGGAATCAATAGGAGATTCAACAAATATAACTCATTTCCACAAACACATACTACAGATTGACTTAGACAAACTCCAACAAACACTCCCCAACGGTAGCGACAACTTCGACAACGTCTTACCAAACATACCCTTGATACAACTTCTAAAAAAACAATTTACTCACCTACTAAAACAAGCAGAAGATAACTTACACAAAATCACACGAAAAAGAGTACCAAACGAGGTCTTTTCAACTTCTTAGGTACGACTATCAAATACATTACAGGCAATCCCGACGACTCAGACTTCGAACTGCAGTCGAGCTTAAACAAAACGAAATAATAAAAAAGTATAACAATCAAATCTCTTATGGCGAAACCTTCAACACCAGATTTGACATATGTACTTCTTAAAAAGTTAAATGATAACAATGCCCTATTATCAAATGAATTAGATCACGTTTCCAAACAATTAGCCATACTTAATGAAATTTTAGAAATACAAAGAACTTCTTACCCTACATGAGATACTCAATCTTCAAAACACACTTCTCTCAATTTATCCTCGAGACGCTCTAATACTGAATGAAGAACGCCCCTATGAACTCTTAGAAGCCTCACATTCCGTAATATGTATAACTCAGACAAGTATGCTTATTATTCTAAAAATTCCCATTCTCCACTTCCACTTTTACCCAACTTCCAAAATATATTCGATACCTAACAATGAACAAGCAATGATAATCCCACCTGCAAAGTACTACTCAAACAACACATGGTACGAAAATTGCACGCCAAAATCCAACATAATCATTTGCCAAGATAGAGTTTATTCAAAATGCCAAATCCCAGACGTACAAGGATGCCTCACTGCACACGTTACAGAAAACATTATCATAGAGACTGACCACGTCGTTCTACTAGGATTAGCAAAACCCCTTAAAATTGGCGAAATCACGTCAACCACTCCAGCGTGATTTCCACGGATGAAACAATATACATTATGGGACAAAAGATAAACCCGCAGACCATCCAAGAACTTTAAATGCCAAATATCATACAAATGAAACTTCACCCGAAACATTCACTCATATTGGAAATTCCAAGGACCCATAACCGACTTGAGCCCATCGAAACAACAAATCTACAACCATTGATGACAACCAGCCTCATTCTCACATTATTAATCATGTCTGTTTTAGCACTAATTTTATACATAGCAATTCGCAAGAGAAGAAGAATCTACAGACTGTTATTTGGACCCAAAATGCCACAACACCAAGTAGCAGCCCTTCAAGAACTTCCGAGGACGGGATTCAATCCCAAGAAAGGAGGAGAAATGTAACCATGAATACAAACAATATTGCATCGATTTTTTTTTCCACTCGACAAGGGGTGTTTTTAGGGGAAAGTCCGGGAGAAATAGTGGTTAACTTTTTTGCATCTTTTTTGGGGTAAAAAATTGATATTCTCGGCAAAATTCAGCTTGTTCGTATGAAATTTAGGGGTCACATCGCTGACGACTGGACTATTTTGGCATGTTTAAGTATTGATAAGCATTAATTAAGCATTAAAGTAAAGTAAAGTTCGTGTAACCTTCTGGCTAAGGTCTAATGTTAGGATTTTAGGTCGCGCAAACGCCCCTAATATGACAACCTAATATTCTAATATTAAGCAAACATACTGAATTAAATAAAGTCCTGGGTTCGTAGGTAGCGCTTTTAATCGAATCGCTTATTTCGTTACCTCATTATAAAAATACCGTAGAGGTACCGTAGGTACCCACAAACGCTTATGGTAATCACAAGGTTATACGATGCATCTACCTTACGGAAGATTCAGACTTCAATCTTTACAGTTAACTCAATTGCGAGCCAATTATTAACCAACAAACATAAATATTACTTAGCTTTTAGTCATAAACATATTTTCTGAACGGGGAAGTTAGGTTAGACCTTGGTGCAGGAGTTTAATAGTTTTGTGGTCTACGGACCGTATTCGTAATGTTGTGGAATATGTGGGAAACTAAAAACGATTAGATATTTTCTTCATAATTTTTGAGTAAATAGTCGTAGATTCCATGAGAAAGTCTTGAGTATGATAACATAGTTTGTTCAAGTCGATGAAATATTTAAGTACATTTTCAATGACAATTTTTTAATTATAGCAGAAGACTAACAAACATATTTTATTAGTATGTATATGGGAGATGAGTCAATAATCACAATCTTAAGTAGTTTTTATTTATTATTGATGGTAAAGTTTGGGCTACCGGTTTCAAGGCTTACAATATATGCTTTCATCAGGCCCTAGTACGTTAGTATATAATTATATTTTCTCACTTAGAGTACTTTTAAAAAAACTTTATTTTTGAAAGTATACAAATTTACAAACTATGTGTAAATAATGTTAACAATTATAGTTGAACGTTAAGCTAGCAAGTGACTCTAATAGAATGATCTACTTTTTTTATTTCTAGCTGTATTTATAATGTTTAAGGTAATAACTTATAATCTAATAGTGTTGTTGGCTTCCGTCGGTGTGGTCTTGGGTGGAGGTCTCGTGGCGTTGGAATTGCGTTGCGTTTGTCTAGGTGTTATTTCAGTGAGGCGGTGGTCTCCAATAAACGTAGTACGCTGCCTATAGTATTACGCCATACGTTGCGTATGTTTCCTTTGTGGATTAGTGCAGCGTGCCACTGCTATAAAAGCATACACACGCGACGCATAGCGTAAAGCTATATTCGGCGAACGGCGTTTATTAGAGACCAACGCCTACTGGACGTGTCGGATGTCTAAATATCTTTCACAAACATGTTTTAATTTCCGCATGTGTTATTTTGCTAACAAATATTAAGGACTAGATGTTAACATATGTATTTGTAACAATTTATTTTACTTAATCCATATTAAACATCAAGTTGAAATTACGATCATATTTATGGAAATTTTAAAATCAGTTTGTAAAAAAATAATAAAATAATTATATCCATTTCTTAAGTCCTAAATATTTTCCAAAAATTCTACTCTAGTTAAGTAGTCTTCTAGTCTCAAATAGAGATTTTCGTCTTAACAAGAAAGGCGTTTTTGGGTTCTAGTTCGAACCTCCGAACAGTCAACATATCAGTAATTAGCGATAATTAATATTTAATATTAGCTTGCTAGTTTGGACAAAATAAGAAATTAAGAAAGTTTTAAATGTAGTGTTTCGTTTATATCTAAAATTTAAACAAAGGTGCAGTGTAACATTGTTACTTTTTCTGGACTATGAACTGTAAGTTTGATGTTCCTATTTCGTCTATAATAAATCAAGGGTAAACAACTATTTCACCGATTTGGCGTGAGGTTAATTACCAGTCCTTCCGGTAATGCTTTATTCAGGGCCAGACTCGTAGATCCCTTAAAGGTCGACTAATTTCTCACAAGAGTGATATTAGATGCCATAAACATTGCTGTGCCTTAGCACAACACATTTTTACGTCTGACCACCGACCAGATTATGAACATGTCAAAATTCTTTGCACAGAAAGCAACCATTTCAAGAGAAGCTTCCTTGAAATGTGCCACATTTTCCTCAATCCTACCACCATGAATAAACGTACTGACATCGACAACCTCAGTTTAGTGTACCATTCTCTTCTCTCCAATATCAAATGAGATATTTTTTGACGTTCTTTTTGTCATCCAGACAGTTTCATTGCTGTTTTCTTTGATCATTTATTACCACATCCCAGCTACCTATCAACCTTCTCTTTATTTTCCACTAGTACTTACTCTTACTTTCAACCTTTTACATCACATACTGATTCATACCTAATTTACATAAACCCTCACTTATTTGACAACTCATATTTTCCCTCCTTGACTAATCGCCATTATAAATTCTAGTATCCAACTTTTCTTCACTACATATTGGTTTTGTAGACATTTCCACTTAACAATTCTATTTACTTCAGTGTCCTCTGCGTTGTAGCTTTGCATTTCTTGTGTATTGCGCCTGCTTATCTCATTCTCCCCCAAAAGTTAGATCAACTCAGAACTAATAAATCGACACATTCTACTACATTGAAAATGCCGGCAATTGGACTTTCGTTTTCGGGTTAGAACCCGTTAGAGTGAAATGCGACCTAAAGTAAAGTATAAAATCTTCTTGATTTAACAATTCAGCTCTGTTCCAGTGCATTTTAGTCATTTTTTTAATTTGTTAATTGTTTATCTACACTTTATTGTTGTAAGTTACTTTTTTTACGTGCAATGTTAACGGGTTTTTTATTGAGCTTGGTAGTATTGGTAGTAGTTTTTATTTTTTCTTTCATTTGTAAATTAAACTTTTTCGCATTGTAAACACAAATTCTACTACACAGAAACATTCAAGCTACGATTTTAACAACATTTTAATGTATTGACCACAGTTACCAAGGAAATGGTGTGTTTGTTTAACACCTTTTTTATACTTCACTTCACCATTCGTAAGTTATTTTTTCCATGTTTTTGTATATTATTGCCTACCACCATGGTAATATTTTTTAGATTGAACTGATGAAGCTTGTGAACTCCACAAGCGAAACGTCTTCAAATATAGGAATGGAACTGTGATTTCCTTGTATTATTTCTCCTTTGACCGATATCCTCGTGATCAAAAGATTTTTTCTTTTGAAACCTACCTCATTGAATATTTGTTTGACGGTCGTACTCCTTTATATATATATATATATATTATATATATATATAATATATATATATATATATATATATATATATATATATATATATATATATATATATTATTGTGATATTTAAAGTCTTGGTGCGCCAAGCAATAATTAGCTAATTAATTTTTTTGATTAATTAAAATTATTTAACTGATATGATTATGATTCTATCACAATTTTTAATTCTCTTATCTCAGGGTTTTATTCGTGCTTCAATATCTATGCTATTACATGTGAAAGGTAAGGTCCAAAGAATACCGGAATAATAAAAAACACATATGATCTAACACTATATATTGAAATAAAAATAATGAAATAATTCACACTAAAAAGTTTTCAACAAACAAAATCTCATATAATAATTCTCAAAATTTTGTTCTACGTACGTAAACAATCAAAATTAATGGTGCAAACAATATTAGTTGAAATCTCAAAATCCAAGTATTACTCTAAATCTCCTAATCAAAATATTAATATCCTTTCTAAATTAAGTGTAAAAATTGTGTTATCGATGAAAGAAAAACTGCAGAAAACGCAACTATCTCTCTCTGATGATGAGTGGTCCAAATCCTTGTTATTTGTAGACTATACTATTTTCTCGTGGCCGCTCCCTAAGTAATCAGCAATCTTACAATAAATTATTGCAAGTATCTCGTCCTTAATGATCTCTTTCAAATGCACGAATCGTTCAAATTATGCTAGCTTCTTCTTCTCTCAATAAACTGAATCTCTCGTTGGCCTGAGTGAAAAATGACTCTTGGAATATCTTTTCTTTACGATAAACTGAATCTCTCGTTGGCCTGAACAGTGACTAAACTTTCACTGCTACTGCTTCCTACCTCTGGGAAACTACCCGAGAACAACGGCCGTTCGCCTTGCACCCTTGGAAACCAACTAACTATCTTTTTTTACTCCGAAATCTAGCTAAACTTTCATTCCTACATACCTCCCACCTTTTTTAATCTCCGCCAATCAAAACTCGTCACAATTCCCCATTCTTTCATTCCGATAACAAACAAATTTTTACCTATAATTATAAAATTTCCTAAAACTTATTTACAAATAATATTTTTCTATAATTCTTAAAAACTAACAAAAACCTCTTTCCAAATCTCTTCTATTGTCTTTAATCGCTGCGTTAATGTATTTGGAAAACCCGGTTCAATTGTTCTTTGGATTTCACTTAAAATTATGCGGGTCACTCAAGTATAGTATAACAAAAGAAATAATTTATGCATAGCTTACATTTTGTTTAATACAGGTAATCCAAAAATTTAAAAAACTTTCTTTCCTCGAAATGTTTGTTGGTTATTATCTTACTTATCTGAATTATTTAATGATTTTGAACTTTGAAATATTTTGATCAAACCAATATTTTTATCGATTTTACATATCATAACAAATCCCCGCCATTTGATCTGCCGAAAACTCTTTGTTAAATTTTAAAAATGACAAAAGTTTTCTAGGATCAAATTATTTCACTATGTTATTAAAATCTACTTATGATACTGATAAATGTCGTGAATGTTCATATACCCCGTATATGGCCTGTCTTTATACGGGATTGGATATATTTTCGTTTTAAATTTTTCCAAGTATTTTTCCTTAAAAGAAAGTTCATAATTTTTAGCCACTCGGTTTACTTCATTGACAAGATCTCCATGGTTTCCAAAAATCTTCTCTATTTTCTTTCCCATGTTTTCTCCACAATTTATTTTTCTTTCATCCTCCCTTTGTTCACATGTGTTCACTGCCCATAGTATTTCTTCACAAAATTCTGGATTCTCGTCCATCAGTGCCATTTTTTCTTCTGTTTTCTTTTTATCCTCTAATTCCCTTTGGTATTCCGAGCACCATGTTTCTATTCCTTTCATTTCTCTGATGATACCTTCTTTTTCTTCCTGCTTCCATTCTGTTTTATCGTCGGTTGCCGACAATTCTTCTGTACCTTCTATTTCCTGTTTTTCTCTTGTCTCCATCTTATTTTCCTGCTTTCTTTTGGAACTCTTCTTCTTTTTCTTCCGTCTCTTTTTCTCTTCTGTTAGATTTTGTTCTTGTACTTTCGGTTTATCCTCCACAGTCATATCGATTTCTTTGCGTTTTTCCTGTGCATTGATCCTTCCAGAATTTGTTTTCCTATCTGTTTGCTTTTCTTCTTCTATGTTGTCTGGTTCTGCTCTGATTTCCAGTTTATTTTCCGAAAAATTTATGGTGATATCTGTTTTCCTCAATTCATCAATTCCCGCTATCATATCATGATTTAAATCTTCAATCACCACACATTTCATAATATGGAATTTGTCTCCCACTCTTATCTGTACTCCCAAACCTTCGTTTACTGTTGTCAAATTTTTATTGTTTGCACCCACTAAATCAACCCTAGGAATCTTATACACAAATCTGTCCAAATTTAATTCTTTTACTAGTCTTTTATTGATTAGCGATATCTCCGATCCAGAATCAATCACAATTTTAATCGCTTTATGTTTTATAAATGCATCTAAAAATATTAGATTATAATTAGAAATTTGTCTTTCGTTTCCTAATGCTACATGATTCATCTCCCTTCTATTTTGTTGTTGGAAGCTCTGATTATTTCTATCGTCCCTTTGTTCATTAGTATTCCTATTCGAAGGATTTTGTGCATCTCTATTCCTGTTGTGATTTCCATATGTTCTATTTTGTGTGTCATTCCTGTTATCGTAATTTTGTTGTCTATTGTAATTATTGTAATTTCTCGGCCTATATTCGTTTGTTGATCTGGGATGTCGGTTTCTCTGGTCATAATTTGATGAATACCTTCTTTCCGGTCCATTATATTGGTCATGTTGTCTTCTATTTCTCATTTATTTTCTTTTCGCTTCTTTTATGGCGCAAACATCAATATCTTGATAGTTTCTCAAAATCACGTGATCTTCCAACGTTTCCTCAAAATGTCTGCTGATCATTTCTACCAGCTGTTCGGTAGAATATTTGTATTCTAGATATTTTGAATTGTTATATATCTGCAAAGCATATCTTTCTTCAGATATTCCCATTTTTTCGTGATATTTTCCATTCTGTAGCTCTTGGTTGATTTCTCTCTGTTTATTTTTCCCCCAGAAATAGTTGAGAAATTTATTTTCAAAATCTGTGCAATTTTCAAACTCATCTTCCTTGCTTTCATACCATAATGCTGCTCCTTCTTTCAGATGGTTTCTAATAGTTTCTTTGCAATCGTCAACACAATATCTAACATGTTGCAATTTGGTTTTCAAATTTTTAACAAACGGTATTGGGTGTGTTTTTCTAATATCCCCGCCAAATTGTACTTTCGCCTCGCTAGTTCCATGGATGATAACTTCTTTTCTCTCTACTCCTCTTAGTTCAATTTCTGCCATTTGTTTTTCATTTTGCTTAATTTTCCTTTCTATTTCTTTCCTGTCTTTTTGTAACGCCATTTCAATTTTTTCTTCTAACTGTTCTGATTCCTTTTTCTGGACAGTCTTAATATATTTCATTTTAGTTTCTATTTCTTCTCTCTGCATCTCTATTTCCCTCTCTTCTCTAACTTTTTTTAAACAGACTTTTTCTTCATTTTTATATTTGTCCAACCGCTTTTCCATTTTCCTATCATTTTCTTCTTATTTCTGTTCATAGTTCTTTGATGCTTCATTTATTGTTTCTGAAAATTCATCTATTTTTCGTAATGTTTCTTTGTGGCTTTTATCTATTGTTTGTGAAAATTCTTGTATTAGCTGTTATGTTTCTTTATGGTTTTTCTCTATTGTTTCTGTCTGTATTTGCATCATTGCTAATAATTTTTCTAACATCCCTGTTTCTTTTCTTTCCTGCATTTTGCTTTGACTCCTTGTGGTCGACATGTTGTTTTTTTTTTGTTAATGTTTTTGTCCCCGCCAAATGTGAAATTTTACAACACTCTATATGTTGCAGAACACGACAATATTTCTCCCCAATTGTAATAAATTTTCACGACAAATATCAAATATGCAATCAGTAAAATTCAAATAATTCAAAATAAATATCAAATGTACGATTGGTAAAATAAAATCAAATAATTCAATAGCAGTAAATATCAACTAACTACGATCAATCAATAAATCAAATTTATATTCCCTGGAAAAATTGTCAAAATAATTTCAAATTCAAATTCCCTCAATGTTATATGTTTTTATCTCTGGATCACCTGTACTTATTCCAGATCTCTTTCCCTTCCTTCACATGTAAAGCTGCGATATTTTCAAGCCCCACGTTTTGGAAGCCAGTTATTGTGATATTTAAAGTCTTGGTGCGCCAAGCAATAATTAGCTAATTAATTTTTTTGATTAATTAAAATTATTTAACTGATATGATTATGATTCTATCACAATTTTTAATTCTCTTATCTCAGGGTTTTATTCGTGCTTCAATATATATGCTATTACATGTGAAAGGTAAGGTCCAAAGAATACCGGAATAATAAAAAACACATATGATCTAACACTATATGTTGAAATAAAAATAATGAAATAATTCACACTAAAAAGTTTTCAACAAACAAAATCTCATATAATAATTCTCAAAATTTTGTTCTACGTACGTAAACAATCAAAATTAATGGTACAAACAATATTAGTTGAAATCTCAAAATTCAAGTATTACTCTAAATCTCCTAATCAAAATATTTATATCCTTTCTAAATTAAGTGTAAAAATTGTGTTATCGATGAAAGAAAAACTGCAGAAAACACAACTATCTCTCTCTGATGATGAGTGGTCCAAATCCTTGTTATTTGTAGACTATACTATTTTCTCGTGGCCGCTCCCTAAGTAATCAGCAATCTTACAATAAATTATTGCAAGTATCTCGTCCTTAATGATCTCTTTCAAATGCACGAATCGTTCAAATTATGCTAGCTTCTTTTTCTCTCAATAAACTGAATCTCTCGTTGGCCTGAGTGAAAAATGACTCTTGGAATATCTTTTCTTTACGATAAACTGAATCTCTCGTTGGCCTGAACAGTGACTAAACTTTCACTGCTACTGCTTCCTACCTCTGGGAAACTACCCGAGAACAACGGCCGTTCGCCTTGCACCCTTGGAAACCAACTAACTATCTTTTTTTACTCCGAAATCTAGCTAAACTGTCATTCCTACATACCTCCCACCTTTTTTAATCTCCGCCAATCAAAACTCGTCACAATTCCCCATTCTTTCATTCCGATAACAAACAAATTTTTACCTATAATTATAAAATTTCCTAAAACTTATTTACAAATAATATTTTTCTATAATTCTTAAAAACTAACAAAAACCTCTTTCCAAATCTCTTCTATTGTCTTTAATCGCTGCGTTAATGTATTTGGAAAACCCGGTTCAATTGTTCTTTGGATTTCACTTAAAATTATGCGGGTCACTCAAGTATAGTATAACAAAAGAAATAATTTATGCATAGCTTACATTTTGTTTAATACAGGTAATCCAAAAATTTAAAAAACTTTCTTTCCTCGAAATGTTTGTTGGTTATTATCTTACTTATCTGAATTATTTAATGATTTTGAACTTTGAAATATTTTGATCAAACCAATATTTTTATTGATTTTACATATCATAACAATATATATATATATATATATATATATATATATATATATATATATATATATATAATATATATATATATATATATATCGAAGGAAACTCTTTAACAGTCCATGGTCCTAAAATATTTGGTACTGTACCCACTGGGGAATGAAATTTAATAAAGTTTCTCCCAACAATTGATGGAGATCCAACAAAATTCCATCAAGTATATTGTCACATTTTCGGTTGTTACTAACTTTGGATCTCCTCAGGCGGCCTGAATTAACAGATAGTTTTTGTTTTAATGTGTCCTGGCATTGTTGAGGTGTGTTGTTTTCTGGATCATGTCGTGAGTGTCTTAGAGTGTTAAACAATATTTTTTCAGTTCTTTTGATGATTTTTGTACTTCTTACTCCTCTTCTGTATTCTGTTATTGGTCCAATGTCCTTACGCAATAATTCAATCTTCCTCAACAGTCGTTTTTCCCAGGGTGCTATTCTGTTACCAGTCCTTGCGATGTTGATACCCCGTCGAGTTCTGATCTTAGTGCCCATAACATTAGCAATTGCTGTTGCTGCACAGTAAATCAGCATATGATGCAAATATTCCAATGTGTGGGCTTCTGTGATATAATTGGGTAGGACTTGATTATGGATCTCCTGTTCGGTTTGCTTCCGATAATGTCGCGTCTAGTCCCTGGGATAAGATTGTTTCTTAAAATTACTCGTTATTGGTCTGTTACTCTTTGTTCAGATTCTGGGTACTCCCTGAAAAATTCGGCATACAGTTGTTGTCGATAGCCGATCGTTTCTTAACCGAGATTTGTCACCTTATAATAAAAGCGTAAAATATTTTCTTTTATGGACAGTCTATTTCATACGCTGTCTCGGTCGTGAGCTTAAGTGAACGCCGGCTGATGTTCCACGCAGCGCCTCCAGCGAGTGGAGCTCTTGTTGTTGTTTGGCTCATTTGTGGTTACAGGTTTACAGGTGTTACCGAAACGGATAGAATAAGGAACACAGGTATATGAAACGAAGTGAAAATATAAATTACATTGGAGTTTGTAGTAGAATAGAGACAGCTGGGGTCATTTACACCGGATAAAAGATAGCATACCAGTGAGAGATGAGTGTGGAATGCAAAAATATTGACAAACAAAAAAAAAAGAGGAAGACGAAGATGTCTGTTTGTAGTCGTAGGTTTTTAGCCACTACTATATCCAAATGGATTGGTAGAGCATTTCCTGGAAAGTATGTTGGTTCGTTGGGCCCAACTACCATGGTGTCTTCCTTGTTCACTAAATAATTATTTAATATTCTTCCGTTTCTGTTTGTAGCTTTATCGTTTCAGTTAGGGGATCTGCCGTCTAGGTGTCCTATTTTCGACTTTTTTTAAAGAATCTGTTGGCTTTACATATGCTGAAGTGATCCTTATGTCACCTTATCTTTTTGTTGTTATTGCTTCCATAGTGTTTAGGGCTGGCGTCTATTGTAATGTATGGTTTATTCATTTTCTCACTAAAATAGCCGTCCCTCCTGAATTTGCTCTGTAGTCATTCCTGTAGTTGAAGTATCCTGGAAACTCGATATTAATAGTTTGAGTTAGTTTAATTTCTTGTAATACTATGACATACCATTTCATTTCTGTTTATTAGTTCGTCCAGCACGTTTGCATTTACTCTTATGCCGTTTGAGTTTCAGGAGCCTTTCTTCAGGTGTCGTCTAGCTTCGTAACTTAGTTTAGTGCTATTTTTACATTTTTGATCGCTTCACCTACCGTTTTTATAACTAGCTCTTCTAGCATCTTGACCAGTCCTTTTTTTGTTCTTTTGAGTTTAGTATGGTCGAGTTTGTTGCTAGGTTTTGTATGGGTTTGATGATTTGGCCTTTCCATTGTCTATTATTTCTTTTAGGTTTTTGCGTTCTGTTTTTAAAGTTGTTTGTCTGGTTTTTCCCCAGGTAGGTAACCTTGGGCATCCCCTAATACTTGCCCTTGGCAATTAGAACATTTTGCTTTTTTTTTTCTGGAATTTCTGGAATTTTTCACAATTTGCTTCTGTGCTCTTCTCCGCACTTTACGCACCTAGGTTCTTTGAAGCACGCATTTTGGCTGTGGTGAATGCCCTGGTCATTAAAACACTGAATTGGTCCTTAGCTCTTTCTTGAATCTTCTATTACTACTGTAATGTACAGTGGGTAATGAAATTATTAGAGCCACCCAATAAATATTTACTTTGTGTTTAATAATGGTATATTATTGAGCTATAAAACATATTATTGTGCCGAATCCTATTTAACTCTAAATAATAACCTTATAAAGTTTACAAAGATTAAAAAAGAAACGAGTAATTACATAAAAATACTTAAAATGCCTTAAGCCTTATACTTGGTAATGTCACTGACATACCACCATACCATACTGACACTTTGAATAAATACCTTCCTGACACTTTCAACTTTCTATGCATTTCTGGCAATTTTGTTGAATTGTTTAACTCCTGTGTCATACTGCGAAGCGCTCCATCAATTTACGCTTTGTGGTTATAATTCCATTACAAATTTATTTCTTTATGAGTTTCCAAAACTTTTCTATTGGATTCAGATCTGGCGAATTTCCAGGCCAGTCGAGCACCTTTATTTGGTTGTCAGCAAGAAATTTTTCAGCATTTTTGCCTTGTTACTTGCCAGAGAACCACTCCTGAACCCGGGGAAGCATTTTTGTTTGCAGTGCTCTCGAGTACTCCTGCCTCATTGTTCCTTCGACAATGTAGAGTCTACTAGTTCCTTGACTGTTTATGATGGACCACACATGTTCAGGGGGCGCTTTATCGCCCTTACACTACAATCCACTACGACCGATAATGACATATAGCATAGAAGTGCGCGAAGATACCAACAAAACGAAACAGATGCTAAGGGTTGCCGAAATGAAAACCCTAAGAACAATAATGGGGAAAACAAGAAGAGACAGAGTGAGAAATACAAACATTAGAGAGCAGTGCAAAATTCAAGATATTGTAAGATGGGGAAGGCAGCGCAAGAAGATGGGAATGTAAGACGAATGGATGAGAATAGACTCCCAAAAATTGCCCTAGAAAACAATCCGCCCGGTTCAAGACCCCCGGAAGACCACCTAAAAGATGGAGGGATAGTTGGCAATCTACCTCCCAAGAAATTGACCAGAGGCAGCTTCAGAATTAAACAGATCGAAAGATCTACAAAAAGTAGAAGAAGAAGAAGACACTACAATCCGCTTTGTATTTTTCCCCAGGTCTTCTCCTCACAAATTTAGCTCTATTCATGAGGATTTGCACGGTAGATTCGCCACAAAACTAGAATATTATTATTATTTTAGAATCCGAAACCAATTGATTCTTAACTGTAACGTACATAAAAGAAAAACAATGTTAAGTAGTGTAACTTACCTGATTTCAATCATGAATGATCCAATCTTTATGATCTTTAGCCCATGGAAACCTTTTTTTATTCATGGCTAATGTGAGTAGCGACTTTTTTGCAGGACGACTGGTTAAAAACTCCAGATCCTTTATTCGCCGACAAGCTGCCATTGGTTAAATATTGATGCCAAACTCCTGCATCATTTTCTTTAAAATCCTTTGAGGTTATTTTCTGTTTGCCAAGACAATATCTGGAATTTTTCTTTCATCACGTAATGTAATTTTTTTCGATTACATTTTTCTTTGCACCGTGAAATAAAATCCAAATTTTCGTCAAGTTTGTTGTCCTTGATACTTTAGAAATTAATGCTATTAAGGTTTTTATTTTCGCTTTTTCCTTGGTGAGATGTATTTGGCTTTTTCCACGATGTTCTGGTACCACTGGTGTAACGACCATGCAATGTTTGCTAAATTCACAAAAAATAGTATACGACTGTTTCAATATCACTAAAAAATAATGGAAACTATTTATTTTAACTCTAAACACCAAGACTCTAAAATAAAATACACACAAGTTGAAAGCTAGTATGAACAGCATGGACAAACAGTGGGATTTGAGTCAGGTATTGCCACTATTTCCAGAATATTTATTGTACTTCCTAAAATGGTACAAGATAATCAAATGAAAAAAAAAACTCAATAATATTATAGAGCTCAAATATATACGCTTTTTGTAAAAAAAATTGAATTTTACTAGGTGGTTCTAATAATTTGATCACCCACTGTAGATTGGGTTTGTCACTTTCTTGCAACATATGGGTGAATTTTCTAGTCTTTAGGGCACTTTGTTTCAATGAAAGTTTCCCTTCCCTTTTGGGAGATTTTATTGTCTGTGTACACTCTTTGAGTTCACTGTTTGTAGTTTTATTACTAGTAGTTTTGTTTTGGACTTATTTATGTTGGCTTCTTCTTTGTTCTCTTTGGTGATTAGACTACTAGCGTTTTCGCTAGTTTCCATTATTTCTTTCCTATCCTTATTTGGTAGGGAAGAAAAGTCTTCTATCTTTTGTGCCTTGGAAGATGATGGCACATTGTTTTTTTCCCCAACCTTTTTTGATAGGGAAGGGAAATCTTGGAAAATTTTTGTGTTGTGTTTGTTTTTTTTTGCGTTTTTTCTGTATTTTCGTTGTTCTCATTAGTGTCTATTAGCGTCCATTTTTTTCTTTAGAATTGCTGCCGTGAATTTTTTTTTATTTATTTGTTTTTCTGTTATCGCGTTTTGGTTATTAAATTCGTCGAATATTTTATCTATAGTTTCGATTATTTTCATTCGATTTTATTATTGCACTTTGTAATTCATTTCTTTTCTATTTGACTTTTCTATTTGACGATTGACGATTTTATTATTGCAGAGCTTTTAAGTTCTTCGTCCTTTTCTTTTATTTGCTTTTCATTTCAGCAATTAAATCTATATCTTCCTGGCTCTCATTCGGCCTTTGACGTTTTACTACCTTCTTATTTTTATTTATATTTTCCTCTTCTACGGCTGTTTTGTATTCTGTTTTCATATTTTTCTGCTTTTTATTTTTTGATCTGGTCTTAGGTGTTTTAAAATCGCCGCTTGTGTCATTGCACGATAAATTCTTATTATTTGGATCAATACCCACATCAGAAAAATCAGTCAGAGAAGGATTTAAGTAAATATCTGACCTTACCTTCATTAGTCTTCGTTATAATTGTTTTGTTAACCTACACTGCTCTTTGAAACTCCACTACACTAATTCTCACTTTTCCGTGCTTTGTTGTGTCACTTTTCACGAAATTAATTATTTTTGACCGTTAAGCTACTATATTTGTATCTTTTCGGTTATCCAATTTAATATTTATCGACAGAGACGCTACCTGCCCTGGGTTAAGTACCCACTGGAGATACTGCATTACGACATTGAAGTGGCAGTCACTGTAGAAACGACGGTATAATATTATATTTTTTTATAATATGTCTAGTTTTATCCAGTTGTATAATTTATAATTTGTATTTTAATTTCAGACCACTAAGTAATGGAATTCAGATTTGGTAAAGGTCCCACAATTCGGCAAACTCAGCTGATAAACGTTGCAAATTTAAAATAATGTCATCAAATTCAAATACAAATCTTAATGAAAATAGTAAGATACAAGGAACCCTTTACACATATGTTCAAGATCAACCAATAATAAAGTTTTTGGTCCCTAGTATCAGTGATCATAAAGCTTTGAGAGATAATGATTCTCCACCGCCTACACCGCCTGTCAGAGATTCCTCCAGCCTTAAGTCTATTAAATACGGACCAGGACATGAAAAATTTCCGTCGTGGCCTGTACCTGCGGCTGCGGAAACTCCACAGGTAAATAATATTGTTTTATCCATAATAAAATAATATCAATACATATTGTAAGGAAGTCCGTTTCTGAATTTTGGGCGTGACTCTAGATGTAGAAACAGATATGTTTCCACTTTACGTGAATAGTCGAGAACATCATACGTAGGGGCGGTAAACTGGTTCGGGAGGAACGACCTCATTGATTCCTGGATCATGGACTCATTGATTGTTTACCAGAAATATCTCGAATTATTACGCTTAGCTATATAAGACTATTTATTAGTAATGTAGTTTGAGTTGTAAAATAATATTTCATCATAGACTAAACGTTTAAATAAATCAAATAAATTTTCGGTGCAATTGATCTCAGAAGTGTGAGATGAAGTGTTTGATTAATAAATATAAAGTAAAAATAAATTGGTGATAGAAATATAAATAATAAAGACGTTGGACTTTTAAAAATACAATCGAGACTATATACTAAAAACAAAAATCCGATTGCGTTAACTATTCATACTTCGGTAAAGATAATTAAAAAAAAATGAAGGACAGTAAAAATTCGCGTCTGTTTAATTAAAGGTGCTGCTTAAATATCTTACAGTAAAATAGTTGCGAAAGTAGTTAAAATAATAAGATGAAAACTCCAGTAGTTTTAACAAGTTTCTTTAAAAATGGTTGAAAAAAGTGCAAAGTAGGCCCAAAAATATTTAAATTTCTATTTGAATGAGAATTTCTTTCTATTCGATGAAAAATTTGAAGAAGAACTTGAAATGTTCCAAAATGCTTTCAAAACCAATAAAGAAACGTTCGATAAGATTCAAAAAAATGTACACTCTAAAAGAGAAGGTACGAGGACGTGATTAGCTGATTCGAACATTTTACTAGGTATACATTATATTGACTAATAAATATCATCCAGTGGCACTTACCAAGTTAGGTATTTCTAAGAAAATTTAATCAATTTTTAAAAATCAAAAAATCGTTTTTTGGGCGAAGAAGAGAAGAGCAAAAATTTACAACTAAACATGCTAATCGATGCGCAATGTAATCCACATGTTAGTCTTTAACCAAAACAAATCAACTTATTAAAACAGCAGGAAATATGAAAACAACTTGGTTTTGCTTGGTTGGTGCTTGGTAGCAAAATTATTATTTTTTAAACAAAAAAAGGGTTTCACGCTTAACTAACAACTAGCTTACCTTTTTTGTAAATCTGTAGGACTTCGATAACTCACGTACTCTTGAGTGACTACTTAATTCGTCACTGCACAACTTTTTTAGTAATTTGAAGGTGAAGCTAGCACCTGCGTTGTAGTACCTTGGCATCCAAAGTTTGCTTGTATATTTTAATAATATATGAATGTATAACAATTAAATGAAAACATTTAAATACATAAGGTTATTTTGCATTATTTTATAAACTCTAAAAAACTTATCTTAATTACTTACTTATCCTTAAACTTATTGGACCGCAAAGAAATTGAATATTAAATTAGCTAAAATAAATAAATATAGATTGCCAAACTGCTTCAATCACAAGGATTATTAGCAATGATCGATTTTACAGATAACAAATATAAAAATACAAAAAGAATACAATTAGATTTTGTTGATGAGTCTTGAGGAAAACAAAGAAAAGTAAGGTACGATTGTAGTCACTATGTTCACTTAGAATGTCTTTTATGTTATCACACGCGTAATACAAAATTTGGGTTGCTTCTGTAGTAGGAAATCATGTGTGATCTCGGCATGTCCTAATCGTAGTCTAGAGATGATAACTTAATCTCTTCTTTTTATAGGTAGCCTCCATGGTAGGACAATTTGTTTTATGGATGTAAGGTTCGAATTTAAGACATCCCATGTTTCCTGCCATTTG
This sequence comes from Diabrotica balteata, assembly GCA_918026665.1. NCBI lineage: Eukaryota > Metazoa > Arthropoda > Insecta > Coleoptera > Chrysomelidae > Diabrotica > Diabrotica balteata. Next base: position 63,245,990 of record OU898283.1, on the reverse strand, counting down.
TTTATTATTTTCTTTGACATTGACAATGAAATTGGATTCTCAATTGCTTGTTTTGCAACGTTGTCCGCTCTTTCATTTCCTTTTATTTCAAAATGTGAAGGGGTCCAAAAAAACTGAACAGTTCGAAGATTGATTTGGCATTACATGAGTTCCGACTTAATTAAACTTAAAATAGGGTGTTTAATAAAAAGTTTGTTTAATGAGAATATTAAACTTAATGAATCACTAATTATTAGGCTATTAACGATATTAGTTTCATTGACGAATTTTATTACCTGAAGAATGGCGAATAGTTCAACAGACAATATAGTGAATTGCTTATGGAGTTAAAATGACCGTTCTTCGCTGGTTGTTACAAATGCAGCACCCACTCCATTTTCCGATTTTGACGCATCACTACAAAATGTGGATGGACTTGTGATGACTATTTAACTTCTCTAAGGCTTTGGTTTTAAAGAGGTATGATGAAGTATCAGATTTTTTAAATGATGTAAGATTGATATCGCACTTTGACAGAGATATTGTCCATGGTGGAGGATTATCAGAATTTGTAAATGTGTATAGGAGGTACAGTTATGTCTAGGTTATTTAGAATTGTGCTGATACGATGATAGAATGGTGACTCAATCTTTTTCTTGACTGAAAACTAGAGAAAAATCTGTCAGCAAAAGTGTTTCTGAAAACAAGAATGGTTGGATTTGCTGCCACCCTTGTATTATATGAAAGACTTAAATATTCCCTTCTAAGCTGAAGTAAAGGCTCCTCAGATTCACAGTACATGCTCTTGATAGGGCTTCTGTAATGTGCTTCCAATGCTATCCTAATTGCGGAATTATGAACTGAATCGAAGATATAGAACTGAATAGATTGTCGAAGAAAGTGCACATGTTCTTTTCAAGTTTTTCCAAGATTATCTAATTTCATACCAAGAAAATAAATAGATTTTACATATTCAATAGACTTGTTATTTAACACTAGGTTTGGCGAGATTAAACTAGCTCTAAAGCCTTTGCTAAAAAGCAGCATAGCTTTTGTTTTATTGAGAGAGAACTGCAGAACAGTAGTATTAGACCAGTTTTCTAGTTTGCTAATGGCTCCTTGAATATGATGTGACATTGATGATAAATTTTTCCCTCTTCAGTAGATGACCAGGTCGTCCACAAATAGACAGGCCTTGACTAAAGACGAAAGTGAGTTATCAATATTATTGATTGCAATAAGGAATAAAGTAACACTAAGAGAGAGTGGACCCTTAAGGAATACCGTTTGATTGGTTTTTATTATCAGAATAAGTGCTGTCTATGCGAACTTGGAAATGTCGCTTCAGGAGAAAGTTTCGGATAACATGCAAGATGTTTCCTTGAATTGACCAGCTTGACAAGGTATTTAAAATATCTTGTGTCCAAATTGTATCATACGCGTGAATTATATCGAGGAAAACAGCTAATCAATCCTGCCCACAACCAAATGACTCATGCACTACAGACTCGATATCTACTATGTTATCAGTAGAAGACCTAGGTTTTCTAAAGCCGCTTTGAATATATCATCTTTTGATGAGTATGTTTTAGTATCTTATTCTAGGTAATGAATAGTATTAAAATATTTATTTCCATACATTATGTTGACCATTTTTCAAACATCTGTAGTAGGAGTAGATGAGTTTATCGAAGATATATGTTTTTTCCAGGCTTCTTTTTTACTTTGCTTTAGGGCATGTCTGCAGTAAGTCCGTGGTCCGTAATTAAATTCCAATTTATTGTTTTAAGTTGGGTATTTCTTAAGCTTGTAGAAGGCCCTTTTTGAATCTTTTGAAGCTTTTTCACATGCAGCATTCCACCAGGGGACTGGATTATGATTTTTTGAGAGAACTACAACGTCAATAGATTTAAATAATTGATGGATTCGACCGTTAATCGTCATTCAATTGATGTCAGTCAATTGATTCGTCAATATATTTATGTGCAGCAGAAGTTATGCATTGTACAAAACTCGATACTTTAAAGTCAATTTCCGCCTCTTCATCACAAGGAGATATCAAGTTCAATATATATATATATATATATATATATATATATATATATATATATATATATATATATATATATATATATATTCTGTAATTAAGGAAGAGTAAAGAGGCTAATTGGCATTTTTCAATGACCATTTATTATTCCGGCAAATATTAGAGAAAATCGAGGAATGCAACCGCGATGTGTACATATGATTCCATAAAAAGAAGCCAATTGTGGATAGAAATGTTAGAAATGGGAATATCAAAAAATTAGTTGAATTAACGCAAATGTGCGTTAATTCAATTCAACAATAAAGAAATCAATAAGCTTCTAGTATTTTAAAGAAAGGTTCTCCGAATAATATTTGGCCCTCAAAGAAATTAATTCACAGGGTATTGGAGATGACGCCGCAATGCTGAATTGATGACTATGTTGTAGCATTTGCAAATTCATTGATTCGTTGGTATATATTGGAATCCCATCGTATATGTAATAAATTGAAATCCCCTCATATATGTTTAATCAACCGAAGAATATGTTTAATGTAGTTCCTATCGTACGTATTAAAACCCAAATATATTTCAATTCTTTTAAATAATTGATGGATTCGACCGTTACTTGATGGAAATTCATTTTATGTAACAATAAAACACTGAAAACTTTGTTTTCAAACTTCCACAAAATTTATTTTAAATATTATCACTACAGCTGTTTCGGCTGATTGCCTTTCTCAAGTGATCTATTTTGGCTTGGGTTTACAAATTTATAGTATCTAATGAAATAGGTTGAGGAGGGGAGAACTGTTTGTCTCAAGTTGGTCATTCAGAATTATATCTGTGTTTTTTAATTTGTTGATTTCCATAGATTCTAACAAAGATAGCTTAAGGCCTTTATTTTGAATGTGAAGAATTTTAAATTTGTCATTAAAAGAATGATTATGATCTAGAAGGTGAAGTGCGTATGTCGAATCTGTTTTTCTATTCTTGAAAGCCCTTTTATGTTCTGCTATTCGTTTATCAAAGTTTCTACCAGTTTGACCGATGTAAGTTTTTGGGCAGTCGCCACATTGGAGTTTGTATACACCACTATTTAAGTGTTTTTTATTTTGGCTCTTGTTATTTTTAATATATTTGCCTAGGTTGTTATTTGTTCGGAAAGCTGGTGTTATTCCTTTCTTTTTTATGTGTTTGGCAATTTTTGTTGTTATTTTGCCTGTATATGTAATCGAGCAGAAGGTACTGGGTTTTTTCTCTGGTGGTGGAAATACTAATTTCAGGGCTTTCTTGTGTAGTTTTTGATTTAACATTTTATTAATTGTTTGTTCGTTGTATCCGTTGTTTAGTGCTATTTGTTTAATTATATTTAATTCTGTCTCAAAGTTGTCTTTTGACATCGGAATTTCTGTTAATCTATGTAACATACTATGATAAGCTGCCAGTTTATGTTGTGTTGGATGGGATGACGAATTGTGTATAGTCGTGTCAGTATGGGTAGGTTTATGAAATATGGAGAAGTCATGTTTGTTTTGAAGTCTGCTAATTTTTAAATCTAAAAAATTTATGGATTGATTTTGTTCTGTTTCTATTGTAAATTGAATATGACTATGAACTGAATTAATATATGATAAAAATTGGTCGAGTTGCCTGTTAGTTCCTGTGAAACATACCAGTACGTCGTCTACGTATCTCCACCAATATAAAAACTGTTTGAATACGGGATGTTTTGAAATCTTTGTCTCTAGATGATCCATAAAAATATCTGATAACAATGGGCTTAGAGGATTACCCATTATAAGTCCTGCACTGTTATTTGTATATATTTTATTATTAAATTCAAAGTAGTCCTGGTTTATGCAAACTTCAAGAAGATGTAAAATTTCAGATGTAATTATTGGATTTGTACTATTTTGGTCTAAAAGGTTTTTTACTAGAATAAAAGTTTCTGTAGGAGGGATACTAGGAAAAAGATTTTTTACGTCAAATGAAATTAATCTGGAATTGTTAGGTAATTGAAAATGTTGTATTTTATTAACTAGTTCTATTGTATTTTTTATGGTAAATTTAGGTGAAAATTTAGTGTGGTCTAAAATAATCCCTAACAGTTTTTTTGAAATTTTATATGACGGAGCTGTATAAAAAGAAACTACAGGTCTTATTGGGTGATCCGGTTTGTGTAGTTTAATGAAAGAATATAATTTAGGAGGCTGTGGGTTCATAATATTGAGGTATTTCTGTTCTATTGGATTTAGTATTGATTTTGAATTTTGAATTTGAAAATTCAAAATCAATACTAAATCCAATAGAACAGAAATACCTCAATATTATGAACCCACAGCCTCCTAAATTATATTCTTTCATTAAACTACACAAACCGGATCACCCAATAAGACCTGTAGTTTCTTTTTATACAGCTCCGTCATATAAAATTTCAAAAAAACTGTTAGGGATTATTTTAGACCACACTAAATTTTCACCTAAATTTACCATAAAAAATACAATAGAACTAGTTAATAAAATACAACATTTTCAATTACCTAACAATTCCAGATTAATTTCATTTGACGTAAAAAATCTTTTTCCTAGTATCCCTCCTACAGAAACTTTTATTCTAGTAAAAAACCTTTTAGACCAAAATAGTACAAATCCAATAATTACATCTGAAATTTTACATCTTCTTGAAGTTTGCATAAACCAGGACTACTTTGAATTTAATAATAAAATATATACAAATAACAGTGCAGGACTTATAATGGGTAATCCTCTAAGCCCATTGTTATCAGATATTTTTATGGATCATCTAGAGACAAAGATTTCAAAACATCCCGTATTCAAACAGTTTTTATATTGGTGGAGATACGTAGACGACGTACTGGTATGTTTCACAGGAACTAACAGGCAACTCGACCAATTTTTATCATATATTAATTCAGGTCATAGTCATATTCAATTTACAATAGAAACAGAACAAAATCAATCCATAAATTTTTTAGATTTAAAAATTAGCAGACTTCAAAACAAACATGACTTCTCCATATTTCATAAACCTACCCATACTGACACGACTATACACAATTCGTCATCCCATCCAACACAACATAAACTGGCAGCTTATCATAGTATGTTACATAGATTAACAGAAATTCCGATGTCAAAAGACAACTTTGAGACAGAATTAAATATAATTAAACAAATAGCACTAAACAACGGATACAACGAACAAACAATTAATAAAATGTTAAATCAAAAACTACACAAGAAAGCCCTGAAATTAGTATTTCCACCACCAGAGAAAAAACCCAGTACCTTCTGCTCGATTACATATACAGGCAAAATAACAACAAAAATTGCCAAACACATAAAAAAGAAAGGAATAACAGCAGCTTTCCGAACAAATAACAACCTAGGCAAATATATTAAAAATAACAAGAGCCAAAATAAAAAACACTTAAATAGTGGTGTATACAAACTCCAATGTGGCGACTGCCCAAAAACTTACATCGGTCAAACTGGTAGAAACTTTGATAAACGAATAGCAGAACATAAAAGGGCTTTCAAGAATAGAAAAACAGATTCGACATACGCACTTCACCTTCTAGATCATAATCATTCTTTTAATGACAAATTTAAAATTCTTCACATTCAAAATAAAGGCCTTAAGCTATCTTTGTTAGAATCTATGGAAATCAACAAATTAAAAAACACAGATATAATTCTGAATGACCAACTTGAGACAAACAGTTCTCCCCTCCTCAACCTATTTCATTAGATACTATAAATTTGTAAACCCAAGCCAAAATAGATCACTTGAGAAAGGCAATCAGCCGAAACAGCTGTAGTGATAATATTTAAAATAAATTTTGTGGAAGTTTGAAAACAAAGTTTTCAGTGTTTTATTGTTACATATTTCAATTCCTTCTTAGGTCGGCTCGAGTTTATGTAAACCATTTTATTGTTTATGTCACAGGCGCAAATTCTTCGATATTTTTCTTTGATCGTTAAACCGCCCGATATTGCGTTTTCAAATTAATTTTAATTACGTCTTAATTTCTGTTATGTTTTGTTTATCTCAATTTATTGTGCCAGAGGCAGACATTTTAGCTTGAGTCCAAATTTTTCATCAAATTTGTAATGTCCTTTTGTTTTTCGCTACGTTATGGAAAATAATTAAGTAGCGGTTAATAGTAGCAATTTAATGGTAATTGCAGTCCAATTATACCTGTCCCAGTTTTTTTTAAAGGAGAAAAGTTCCAAGTTTTTGTGTTCAATGCCGACTTAATAGTCAGTCCAATTCGCAGTGTGAGATGCAGTCCTTCTGTTCTTGTGTCCGTGTCCAGAGAGTTCAACCCGTTATAGTTGCAGTTATGGATCCAGAATTTTTTTTTTATTGGGTTAATGCCTCGACAACTATGATCATTGGCATGGTACAGTCAGGTACCTAGTGTAGTGTGTGTGTGTGTGTGTAGAGTAATTGTCTTGATACTTAGCAAAGTCGACGTCATTGTCTTTGCTAAGAGACGCTAATTGTATCCGAACGTCTGCGGTCCCTCCGGTGAGTACCGATCGCACAATGATAGAAATTATTTTCATTTATTAATTTTTAATAAACGAAAATTTCCACCCAGATGAGATTCGAACTCGCGACCTTTAGATTTAAAGGTAGGCGCTCTTACCACTGAGCCACAGAGGGGGTTAAACCAGAAAATTTAATGTGTGATCAAGTGAAATTCAGGTAACGTTTTGTTTATTAATTTTAAAGTAAAGACAGACATTGTTTTTAATAATTATAATAATTGCTTTCGTTAAATTTAAAAGATTTGTAATAATTAATAAATTGTAAAATTTTAGGGTTTGACTTTAGCTGTGAATTTATTTGTTCAGTTTTTTAAAATTTAATTTTAACATATGACAGCTAGTTTTATTATTATTTTTATTAGTTTGTTTCGGTTTAAAAAAAATTTAACCTTTAGGGATAGTTATTTTTAAAAGATATTTCTTTATTTGCAATAATTTATTTCTGTATTATATTTCTGATTATTAATATAGTGTTTTTACATTGTCTTATTCTTGTAACTGTTTGTGGTGACACAACAATAAATGTTAAATTTGTTTTCTTAACATTTTGTTTATTTTTTTAACTAACCTTTTTTTGAGTTTTATTTGAAAAAGATATGTTTTGCTTTTCTAATAATTATTTCCTTAGTTACAACTAGTTGTTGTAATAGGTATAATTAGGCACCTCGAAGTGGCGCCTTTTTTAAATTACTAGAGGTGTTTCCTGTTTCTTTATATTTTGCTTGTCCCAAGAGATTTATGACCTTTTGTTTCATATTTTTGTAGTTGCCCCAATCCAACCCCTTTGCCATTTACTTAAGGTCCATGACCCAAGCTCTCCTAACAAACCCTGCCGTTCGCATATGTTTTGATTATTTTGCTTGCCCTATCTCCAGCCCCAAGAGTTTCTGTTCCCAATTTTCTACCCCTTATATTAATACCCCATGTGGTAGGCAAAATATATTCGTTACAACGTATGGAACTGAAAACGTAGTTAGACATATCAAGGCATACCGAATAAGATGGACAGGTCACGTGGTACGACCAGAGAATGACAGAGTGTTAAAGACAGTGTTTTTTGAAAGACCAGGTGGTAGAAGATCAGTAGGCCGACCGAGAAAAAGATGGAAGGATGATGTTGAAGCCGATTTATCTGGAATTGGGGTACAACAATTAGAAATAGAAGCGCAAGATCGTAGAGGATGGAGTGCGATAGTAGATGCGATAGTTTAAAACATAAGTTGGCCCCTGCAGTGTATGCAACACGTATTATGTGTGTGTCATATGTCAGTAATAAAGCAATCGTTGACAAGTGTTCAAACTGAACGTGTGTGTCCACAGCCACCTTTACTTCCAAGCCATGAAGTAGAAATTTAAGTAGAAAGTTTGGAACTTTTAGAAGATTCTTAACGACAATTTAAACGGCAAGTATAAATATAACCTACAAAACAAACTGAAAATAATAACACTTTTGCTTCTTGTTACAAAATATGTAAACTAAAACCAACAATAATAATACTTTTATTTTTTGTTACAGATGCCCTGGCATTGCTGTGTACCTGGTTGCAAAACCAATTATGCCAGTACTTTAAAAAAAATCTCAAAGATCTCCAAATAAGGTATACTGGGTTATGCTCTATTCATAGAGAAGGCTATACAATTACCAAATCTTAGGTAGTATGTGCCAAACATTTTCATGAAGATGATATTCAGCGGACTGGACAATGAGAAGATAAAGATGGAAATGTACACATTAAAAAGTTAATATTTCCCAAATTAAAAGACAATGCAGTTCCTAATATATTTCCTGACGTACCATCATATGGAACTGTTCATCGTACTAAAGAAAGAAGGAATCCCGAAGACAGAAGAATCTTTTTGTATAAGAAGAGGTAACAAGAGATAACAGAATTCTTAGACAATGATTTAATAGATTCATTTGAGTCATTTTTAAGAGACTTAGACAATAATATCCCATTGAAATACTGGACAAGTAAAATTACAAGTGACTGTGTATATTTCTATGTATTAAACATTAATCAGTTGGGACACAAGTGTGATAATATTTGTGTAATAAGTAGTGTAATAGTTAGCAGTAATTTTAGTGTAATCGTCAATGTAGGTAAGAATAGATTAAGTAGTAATGCTTTGAAATGGATTTTACAATATAGTAAATTAACAAGATGGTCACAATTAGAGAACTTACTTTCTCGATATTGAATTTTATTTTTATTTGAAATCTCTTGCGAGACTCTCGACGCAAGAAATGGGGCACTGTTAGTCCCGTATGTAACAGTATTAAGTTAAATACATTTTATAGAATCGTGGGGATTGTCCCTCCACAGAATATTTTGTAGAAAGCGTTGATCTTTGTTGATCCACGTCTGTCGAAACATTTTTTGAATATCACAGGAAAATATGAATTTGTATTGCCTGAAACTAACTAGAATATCGAATAGATCAGGTTGCACCTGATACCCTTTTAATGAAATATCGTTCAGACTTTTTCCTGTAGAGCTTTTACAACTAGCATCCATGACGACACGCAAAGTTGTACTTTTATTTTGTTCGTTGATGACACACAAATGTGGAATAAAATATTTTTTGTCAGAATTTTCATTCACGAACGAAAGAGGCACATATTCAGCATGCCCTGAAGAAATATATGTGTCAATGAAGTTTTTGTACTCGACAAATAATTTTTTATCTTTTTGGAATTTATTTTCGAGCGAGAGAAAACGCCGTTTGGCTATAGAAAATGAATCACCCAGTAACTGGTGTTCTTGTGCACTTTTTAAAGGAATATCTACTACAAAGCGTCCAGTTTCAATGATCTTTGTAGTAGTTTGAAATATTTGTTCGGCCAGCTCGTCAGCTTCCGACAGAATAGGTTTTTTAGAAAGTTCTTCCATATTCCAAAATTTTGTGAGCAGCTCGTCCGTGCTACACGTAGAAAGTAGAGCAACCTCTCCAGAAACATTGTTTGCTACTGTAGGGGACGTCAAGCCTCAAGGGAGCTATCACGCCGGCGATTAGGTACCCCAGGTGTGAAGCCTGTAAAATTGGAAGCCTGGGGCCAAGAGGAATTATTTCTGGAAGAATTAGGTCGTAGTACAAATCTGCCCCAACCAAAATGTCTATTTGACTGGGTTTGTGAAAGGAATCGTCGGCGAGAAAAACGTCCCCTGGAATTGGTAATTTTTTTGTAAGAATACGGAACTGTGGAAGATTGCAAGTAATATTTTCTAAGATAGCACATGAAATTTTGAAAGATTTTTTATTAAAATTAGAATGCATTTTTATGTTGACCATCTTTTTTGAAATAAAATTATTTTGACCTATGCCAGAGATATTTAGAGAAATGTCATATGGCTTATAACCCAGCCTATCAGCGAGACACCGGGTACAAAAGCTAGTCTGACTTCCTGTATCGAGTAACAATCGGGCCGTTAAAGGGTTCCCGTTTTTGTCGAAAATGGTGACTTTGGCCGTAGCTAGAAGTATGTTTGAATTTTTTACGGACAAAGCAGAAAATGAATTTGTTAGAGGTTCTTGCCCTTGAACCGAAGGACCTTGAAAATTTGAATTAGACGAATGTTCGCGTTTGTAATTGTTTGAAATTGTAAAAGTTGACGGACTTTCATTATTGTGGGTCGTAGAAAAAGTATAATCTTTACCCGAAATGTGAAGAACAGTGTTATGGCGCTTTTTACATATGGTGCATCCATGTTTTGAGGAGCAGTTTTTTGAATAATGCCTACCTACGCAGTTTACGCAGAGACCTTTTGAATTTACGAATTTTATCTTGTCATCATGCTGAATGTTTATGAAAAATTGACATTTATAAATTTTATGTCCTTGTTTTTTGCAGTAAATACAATAAAAGTCAGAAACTAAATTATTTAAACTATTATTTTTATTTGAATCCTCTGATGTGTTATTACTGTATGCATGATGTGAAACTTTTACGTTTTTGGTTTGCCTAGGATTTGTATTTTCCAGGCTTTCCAGAACAATGCACCTTTTTTCTAGAAATTTAAGAAAAGCATCTAAATTTGGTACATCTGTATGATTTCGCTCAGTTTCAAAAAGTCTCCTTGTTGAAAAGTCTAGTTTGCTTTCTAGCAGAAAAACTAAAATTATATCAATGAGCTCTGAACTTGAAAATTGCAAATTTTTCAACAGTTGCATATTTTTTGTTACAGTAGTTAGAAAATTTCTGAGAATCTGCGGTGAGCTGTTTCTCAGTGTAGGAATGTCTAGAATTTCTGTTAAATAAGAATTTATGACCGTGACCTTATTTTGATAGCGGTTTTTTAGAATATCTAAAGCAATTGAAAAATTTTCATTTGTGACTTTCAAAGAATCCACCAACTTTAGAGAATCACCCTGTAGATAACTTTTCAAGTAAAGAAATCTTTGGATGTCAGAAAGGGACTGATTTTTTATTATCAGTGTGTCGAATAGTTCGTAGAAGCTTTCAAAATCACTTACGTTTCCAGAAAATTTGTTTATACTGATTTCTGGGAGTTTTACGGCCATTTGTTTATTGACGCTCCCTGTATTAGTAATTTCCAATGATTCAATTGTATTTTGAAGTTTTGAAAGAGTCGCGAAATAATTTTCTTCAAATAAGGCACGGTCACATGCTTGAGAATCGTCCAGGAATTCAATTTCATCCTGTACGCTATTGAAGTCAGAAAAAAGGTCTTTTAACCTTTCTTCTCGTGTTTTGAATGAGAAAATATCTTTTTCTGAGTCGTGGTTTAGTTCTAGCCACGCTTGAATTCTAGCAACTGAATCTAGAATAGAATGCTTCTTTTTGTTAATTTATTTAAACCTTTATTGCTCATTGTAATAACTTTAATTTGTTTATTTTTGAATGAAATAATTTCTTTTTGAATGAATTAATTCTGCATAATTAATTTTGAATTTATAATATAACAAGCATGCAATAAGCTAAACAAAAATTTAACCGAATAGTTCTTTTCTGAAATAACTTTGAATTTATATAGAAAAGTTTGTTTTTGTACGTCACCACTGGGTTCTTGGTACTTGAATGTGGGCTGCTTCTCCCTCTCTGGAATCTGGAATCAGCTAGTCCTGGATCTGCATTTCTTGAAATTGTCCTGGTTTTTTAAACTAACACTGTTTTGTTCATTGAATGTTTATTTGTCCGTAGAATAAATAACGCACTCACTATGTCTCTAGAAATTATTGTCTATCGACGAGAATATCCGAAATACGCGAAACTTTTAATGTCTTTTTGAATGCGTAGAATGAAGAAGAAACTTGTATTGAGTGTTTTTAGGCCAGAAAGTAATAGGATCAGAATACGGTTTTAAGTCATTAAAATTCGGCTCGAAGTGAACAAAATGGAGGGTGCCGGTTTACAACATCCCTTCCATGGAGAGGCTTGTATGCAACAGTGTCTCTTTCAGCGGCTTTGTTCTTGCTGTAAGCCCAATTAGTCCGCTAGCCTTCGACAGCTCAGTAGAGAAACTAAAATGGACTTTCAAAGTTGCTTTTATCTGGCCTGTTGAATTGATATAGTGAAATAAAACAATTACTTGTTTAGAAAGAAACTGTAATTGAAAAAAGAAAGGGCAAGAAGTAGAACTTATAAAATTTGAGTGTGTAACTTATCGTAGGAACTTAATTTGAATATTACAATTTGCGAACAAAAGCGAAAACACCATAACACTTATTCACATATTACGGCTTCCCGGCCAACTGCGTAAACTGCAACGTGGAGAATCCTCTCCGAACTTTGAAATGTAGATGTTAACCCTACGAAAGTCGCTAAATCACTAGCCCCGCTAGAATATTTTTTTGTTTATGCATTTTGAAAGGCCGGTCTGTCGTCAAGAAGGCGCTGTGGGCGGAAATTAACATTCTCAGAAACAAGGTCTAGGTAGACTGGATTTATTTTGGTAACCGACGCGAAAATAGAATTATTTGATACAAAATAGAATTATTGGTTTGGAGATATAGTTCTCCAACAGTTTCTTTATATTAGAATTAAAACTTTGTACTTCCTCCTGTTTTACCTCCTCTATGATGTAATAAATGATTTCCATCAACCCTACTATTATTTATGTGTTTTGGAAAGGTATGGTGTTTTCTATACTTCAGAAGAAATATTTGTCTATTTTGCAAAGTAGCTAACTTGGTGTTAAACTTGGCCCATTGTTTGATTAATCCAACTTGAGTAAGTCCATACGTGGTGATATTGTTGAATGTTGATTTAAATATCAAGGGATAATTCTTCTTGATGATGCAGTCTATTTGGCCCACAAGACAAAGAAAACTCTTTGACTTACTGTCAAGTCAAGCTTTCGAATATTTTCAATTCTTTTCAGGACGTCTGTTGACAACAAATTAATATAAAGATGTATGTAATTATAATTATTAATTGTCTTACATAAGATCACAACTAAGTATAATAACGCTGGATAATCGTATAATGTATTCTAATATCGTATAATAATGTAATATATAGTGGAACTCTAGAGGTAGTTTACCCCCTGCATGTGGTTGATTAACTCGAACTCACTGGATACTCATAATTACTTTATTGGTTCTCTAAGTACAATAATAGAGAGAGTACCCAGTTGACGGATGACAATACTAGCTTCGACCGTTGACTATTAATTCTTAATAATAATGATCTACTCCCGTTATTTTCCAGCTATTTAACTCACGTGCGTTTGTTTACATAATAATGTTTTACTTATATAATTTGTACACAATATCAAACAAGCTTTCCGTTACATTTCAAATTTCAGTAGGTCAGTGCGTGTTCTAGTTACACCGATATTTTCAATGTTATAAATAAACAATCGCATTTAGCAATAAGCAATTATTAATATTATTGTTAGGATTTTTATGTTTTAATGTTTTTGTACTCAGCAGTTGGTACAACTGATTTTATAAAAAAGAAGAAAAAGTTTGACTTGACATATAACCTAGATATGACAGATGTATTCATGTGTAAAAAATAAAAAACAAAAAGTAAAAATCTTTATTCATCATACAATCCAATACCCTATGGAGTACAAAAAACACAACTTTGTTGATCCTTCGAGCGTGATACATCCAGAAAGCTATTTTCAAAAAATATCTACAAGAACTTATAAAAATTCAGATTGAAGTCTTCTACATATACACACACACAGGAGGTAATCGTAAGTCATTCATTCTATTTCCTATTTTACCTTACTGATTATCCAACCTATTATTCACAATTTAGAGGCTTTAATCAATAATCACGTCTGATTTAGCAAAATGTGTTAGAACTAGGGGTTCAGTTAAAAAGCGGTTAACTTTGGTAGAAAAGTTGGGCATCTCGCAATTACGGGCACTCTAACCTAACCAAGCATTTATATGACATTTAACGTTCGCTTAAATGGTGTCAGAGTTGCCAAGTCTCCAGTTTTTTCATACTCTCACATAATATTATACAAATGTTGATTAAAGTGATATATAAAAAATTAATAGTATAGATTTTAGTTAAATTAAAGATAATAATCAAATGCATATACAATAAAATTGATTAAAATTATATAAAAAAATAATAGTAATAATTAAATTACCGTATATAATAGAAATGCATTGAAATTATATAAAAATTCAAATATTTTAGTTAAATTAAAGATAATAATCAAATTCATATACAATACAACTGATTAAAATGATATAAAAAATTTATTTAATATATTTAAATCTTGTAGCTTCTCATAATACAAATTATAATTTCGTAAAAGTAACTTACATTTTAAACCTTCATATACATTTTACAAAAAAAATACGGCAAGTTTTATACTTATTTAAAATTTGTAGCTTCTCATAACACAAATTATTATTTCGTAAAAGTAAATTTATATTTGTAGCATTCATATATATATTTTACTAAAATAAATACGGCAACACTGTGACGCAGTGCCTTTAGGAAAATATATTTGGTTTGGTTAGGTTAGAGTGCCCACAATTGCGAGATGCCCGAAAAGTTTATACACTTCATCTAATTTATATAACGATGCACGTCATCGGCGTCATAGCCTGTGACGTCATATGATACCAACACGAAATATTTAGGGTTTAGGTGTGTTCTTTTTAGAATCACTTTACCGAGTACACTGGCATTACAGCCACTAGACATATTTTATTATATACGCGTAGAAATAATATTTAAAAATTTCTATTAATGTTCACTTAAAGAAATACACAATAATATGTTTCATTTAATTTGTATAAATCCATTATAAAGAGTTTTTATCAAGAACATTTTTTCGGAACACACTGCAACTGTAATCGAACGAAGGTAAAATTTTGGCATAAATTGGTAACACTTATTTGACAGTTGCGGTGTTGACACTTTTTGTAGTTTATTATTTTTAATTTTAAAGTAAATACCTCTTGTTTTATATTTTTACCTATTTATAAAATCTGTTCTTTTTAGAACAAAATTAGTGTTTTATTTCAAAAATGTTACGTAAGAATTTAAATAGTCGTTGTAAAGAGATGGTAATACTTTTGCAATAATTATGTGACCTATTTGATTTAAAATGGAGTAAGGATTTTTTTATACTTTGGCAACTATGTCAACTTCGATCTCTGACGTAGATAATGACGTAAGTCGTTATCTAAATTAGATGAAGTATAGATGTTATAAGAAGCGCTCTCAGACTCAATAGAAGGTATATCTATCAATGGAGAAGTTTTGAATAACTTACGTTTTGCAGACGATACAGTAATAATTACGGATAACAACAATGATTTACAGAACGTAATGCAACGCCTTAATGAACGCTGTCATGAGTACGGACTGAAGATAAATTTAAAGAAAACTAAATGCATGATCATGACTAAATCTGCACATGCAAATATCCAATTGACTATTGAAGATACTGCAATTGAGAGTGTTAATAACTATAAATACTTAGGAACATGGATAACATCAGATGTAGACCAAACCAAAGAAATTAAGACACGTATTGAAATAGCACGTACATCATTTATTAAACTTAAAAAGTTTCTTTGTTGTCGGGATATAAGGTTAGAACTACGCCTGAGAATGCTTCGATGTTGCGTGTTCTCTACTCTTCTTTATGGTCTGCAAGCTTGGACACTAAAACAAGTTCATCTGAATAAGTTGGCCGCCTTTGAATTTTGGTGTTACAGAAGAATCCTACGAATATCATGGACTCAAAGAATGTCAAACATGGAAGTAACTAGAAGGATAGGAAATGAGGCGGAAATAATATTAACTATTAAAAGACGAAAACTTGAGTACTTGGGACATGTGATAAGAGGGCAAAAATACGCATTATTACAACTTATTATGCAGGGCAAAATCCGAGGAAAGCGAAATGTGGGAAGACGAAGAATATCCTGGCTTAAGAACTTGAGGGAATGGTTTGAATGCAGTAGTGCAGAACTTTTTAGAGCGGCAGTCAACAGAGTCCGCATAGCCATGATGATTTCCAACCTTCGATAGAAGATGGAACTTAAAGAAGAAGATAGATGTTATAAAAACATCAGAACCAGATAGGAAACCTTCATTAAGGTGGTATGTCACAATGTTAAAATTTATATACTTTTTAGGTACAGTTATCGTCACTATTTCAAAACAGATCTTCAAGTTATGGTTATGTACGTAAACTGTAAACCTTCTATTTTAATGATATCTAGTTAACATTTTCAAAAACAGCAGTATTTTTTTCATAACTGTACTTAAATGCATCCATGTCATAACTTACGTGGTAACGTGCCTAAAAATTGGTATTGTGAAATAATTATTGAACTTAGGTGCAAAATAACTACGTTAAATGATTAACTATCCAAAAACCTTTATTTTAAGCAAATGTTTGTTATCCATACTGTCGTAATTTTTAAATTAACTGTACCTAAAGATAAAATTACAATTAAAAGCTGCAAACTAGGGATTTTGTTGATGTTACCGTAATAAGTTGGCATTTTGATAGTGAGAAATTAGTTCAGCTATCACTTAACAGATGAGAAAATAAGTTTACGTGTCATTTAGTAGAAGGCAGCACTGATGTATTAAATAGCGATAGATGCGCGTTTGCCGAATTTAAGAAAAATCTGCAAAACATTGAAAACTAGTTTTGTGGTTATTCCAAGAGTTATGCAGTAACTATAGTAACGAATCACGTGGTTTTGTTAGCAAGGCGGCCCCTCCCAGTAGTTAATATTGTGGCTTCGTTTGACTGTCTTTCTATGTTCAATCATGATTGTATAAGGGAACAATGTCTTAAATATACAAGTATACCATTTTTTTCCTTGGCACCCTGACGTTATATAATCGTGGTTGAAAGTCAAACTATGGTCAGTAAAGTTTACTGCGGGATTATACTGGTTTTTACATAATATATAAACATAAAAACAATTCGTTTTATTAAATTTTTAACAAATTTAATTTTTATAGACAAAACAATATTATGTAATGATCGATTAAATTTTGTCGATTAATTATTTCCGGAAGAAAATAAGATTATTGATATTTACTTTAATATTTACTTGAGTCATAATTAGAAACGAGATGAAAATCTGAAATTTTCTGAGGAAAACACTTCCCCTGTTGACATTCGATATGAAAAAATTGTTATTATATATTATAATAATTATTATAAATATATTATTAATAATAATTAATGTTATATATTTTAGATTTCTTATAAATACTGGTTTTATACATAAATAGTCGATCCAATTACCATAATCCCTTTTTGATCATTATTTACCTGTTTTTCAAATAATTGCAAATTTCTTTTCAGTTTGAAATAAATATTTTTGGGTAGATAAATAATTCAGACTTGTCGCCTGAAATATGAGTAATAAAATACCTCCAAATGAATGGACGTTTTGTGTATACAAGGTCAAGTAACAAAAATCCCTAATCAGCACATTCAGCTGATTGCTGGTGTAAGTGTAAGGCAATTAAAATTTATGACGTCTGGGAATATAGTATCATCTTTCATATTAATAATAATATTAGAATTGCATAGTATGCATAGATACAGTTAGTCGAATTTGGGAAACTGTATTAAAATAAAATCACACTTGTGTAATTTGATACAAAATTAAGCTTTTTGTACAGTAGACTTGCGATTATCTGAGGTAATTGGGACCGTGACTACCTCGGATACCGAAAGAACTCTGTCACTGAGATTGGTTATACTGATAGAAAAATGTGTACCTATGTTAATAATGATTAATGTGTTTATTTTAATAACTAAAAACTGATATAAAAGTAGTATAAAAGATAAAAAAAATTAATTTATAAATGTTTTAAAAAAGTCTTTGATTTTTGTTTCAACTTCATTCCTCTTTTTGGGGCGGCGATGTTGCGCCAACGTTGAAAATGAAGGACGTCTAATGGTGTTGATTCTTCTTGTTGCTCAATGTATACGAGAGCTGCTTCAAGGGACTTAAATCCTTCGGAATGAGAAATCTTTTGAGTTATCCCATCTGTATCTATGGGTGACGTTTAGACCTAGATTGGCAATTGTATCATCTGTCAGTTCCACTTCTTCATTTAGATTCCTCCAATCGATGATGTCTTGGTTTACGATTGTTTGTTCTACTAGTAATTGATTGGCTAGGTGGGCTATAGAATCAACTTTACAGTCATCAGTTTCATTTTGAACGTCTTGTGTTTTGTTGTCTATCTTAAATAATTTTTTCCACAACTTCTGAGTAGTGGACATTTTTACGTCGTCCCAGGCAGATGCAATCCAATAGCAAACATCTTTAACCGTGATCTTCTTCAATGCCTCAATTACAGTCAGCCCTTCATCCAGTTTATAGTTAGCAGTGGCTGAAGATATGCAGAGTACCTTGAGATATGCAGACGATATAGTCCTGATAATAGATAAGAAGGAAGAGTTACAGAAGATGGTTGAGAAACTAGATAGAAAAGCGACAGAGATAGGTCTAGAGATGAACTATAGTAAAACCAAGACTGACAAACCAAGAAGACCAATTAGAAATAGTAGTCAAACAGAATAAATTAGAGCAGGTGGCAGAATACATATACCTAGAACCGTTGATTGAATAATCCAAATAGATCTGCAGCCGTACACAAATTAAACGTAGCAACTATTCTGTTCTCAAAAACCGTGTCGCCATCTATGTTCGAGAGAGAAAATTACACTACGGTTCAACATAAAAGATTTCTTCTCGTCATATTACCTCCCCTTAATTCTCAACGTAAATATTGCTTCCCCACTTTAATTCCTAAATACAATCATACATTCAAACTGTGCATTTTGAAATTCTGTAACTTTTTTCTACGAACTTTTAGGTAGATAGAATGGTACATTTTATAGGAAGAGAAGTCAATTACCGTTACGGTTGTATACTATTGTACGAGGTTGTACGACTATTTTTAAGCAATTTATGGTTTTTCAAAGCTTATACTTTTAAAGATTCTTGATATTTTTTATGATTACTTTTTAAAATTCGCATTAAACTTTTTTTCTGGTACCTTTGGGTATATACCTGACTCAAATTTTTTTAATCAGCAATGTATATATATATATATATATATATATATATTATATATATATATATATAGATATTATGTACTTAAAGGTACCAGAAAAAAAAGTTATGAGAAATCTTCTTCTTCTTACGGTGCCTATCCGTTCCGGATGTTGGCGATCAACATAGCTATCCTAACTTTGCTTGCTGATATTCTTAATAGTCCGGTTGTCGATGTATTAAACCACTTTCTCAGGTTTTGAAGCCAAGATATTCTTCTTCTCCCTGGTCCTCTCTTTCCAAATACCTTGCCCTGAAGAATGAGTTGCAACAAGCCGTATCTCTGTTCATTCCTCATAACATGGCCAAGATATTCTAGTTTGCGCTCTTTGATGGTGTTAATAATCTCGCATTCCTTGCCTATTCTACGTAGGACGTCAACATTAGTCACACGATCCACCCATGAAATTCTTAAGATACGTCTGTAACACCACATCTCGAATGCCTCGAGTTTTCTTAAGGAAGCTTCGGAAAGTGTCCAGGCCTCTATTCCGTATAATAAGGTAGAAAATACATAGCATCTAATGAGAGAGATTTTGGTAGCAAGTGGTAAATCGTGACTTCTGAAAAGATACTTCATCATTATGAACGCTGATCTCGCTTTTCCTATGCGTTGTTTTATTTCACTGGAGTGATCCCATCAGCTGTTAATGTTGGTACCAAGGTATGTGTAGCTGTCCACTCTGTCAATTGGATGTTGGTTAACCAAAAGCTGTGTATTTAATATTTCGCGCTTACTGACTACCATGTACTTTGTTTTCTTCGTATTAAGATCAAGTCCGTGTTCTCTACTTATATGTGATATATGCGACATTATTCTTTGCAAACCGTCCAGACTATCTGCAAAAAATACTGCGTCGTCGGCATATCTACTGTTGTTTAGACGCATTCTGTTGACTAATACGCCTTCTTGTAGTTCTCCCAGCGCTTGCTCGAAGATATATTCAGAGTATATATTAAATAACACCGGGGACAGAATGCATCCTTGCCTCACTCCTCTATCTATCGAGACTGCCTCTGTCAATTGATCATCCACTTTAATATTGGCTGTTTGTAAGTTTATCATGTTTTACTCTATCAAATGCCTTTTTGTAGTGGATAAAACAAATATACACATCGCAGTTAACATCCCTGCATCTTTGCATAAGCACTTGGACAGTGAATAGAACCTCTCGGGTGCCTAAGGAATCGCGGAATCCAAACTGCGTCCATGATACTTGTTCTTCGCATTTTTTATATATTCTGCCGTGTATCACTTTCAAGAACGTTTTAAGTAAGTGGCTCATTGGGCTAATTGTTCTGTAGTCTTCGCATGTTTTGGCATTTACTTTTTTTGGTATGGTCACGAAGGTCGCCTTTAACCAGCTTTGGGGTATTTTTCCAGTTACGTATATGTTGTTGAATACAGTTGTTATCCATTGTATTCCCTGTTCATCCATAAGTTTAAGGAATTCTGCACAAAACTCGTCAGGCCCTACCGCCTTACCATCTTTAGTTCTTTTATTAGCTGACGTGACTTCTTCAATGGTAATCGAAGGTCCTGTTTGGCATTCAGTGTCTTCAATGGTAGTCTGCCTTTCATCTGCAAAGGTTACTTCCACATAATTCTTCCAAGTGTCTAGTTTTTCTTCCATGGTTAACAGTTGTTTGCCTTGGTTATCTGCCAAACACCCAACTCTTCTAGGTATATATAAGCCTGCGGTTTCTTTAACTTTTTTGTGTATATTAAATGTATCGTGTTTATGTTGCAATTGCTGTATTTCCGAACACTGTTTTCTTAGATGTGTATCCTTAGCTATTTCTAATAGCTTTTTTGATCTTTTTATCGATTCTTTTGAATAATGACATGTCTTGATCTTTGAACTTTCGCCTCTCTTCCATCATATCTAGAATCTCATTTGTCATCCACGATTTCTTCTTAATTTTTGGTGGTTTTAGAAATTTCTCTCGTATGTCTTTTGAAACTGTATGTAATTTTCTAGCTCCTGGCCCATTACATCTGATTGAATAACGGTATTTAAATTGTTCTGTATATACCGCTTTACACTATGTTCTGTGTGTTGGTCTTTTAATAGCTTGATGTCGAATTTTGGATTGACACTACGTCTAACCCTCTTAAAGGTCAATTCAGACACATCAGTCCCGTCACAGTCTCGGCGCCGAACCGGTCCTGTTTGGTCACAGAACTATCAACTATCTGACAGCTGGCAAACTGTTCGTCAACTGATGAATGTGAATGCCGGCGCCATATTTCTATTAAAGAATATTTTGTATGACGGATTGTTCGGTTCGGCGCCAGGACTGTGACGAGACGTGACTGATGTGTCTGAATCGACCTTTAGCCTGAGCCTAATTTTGCCAATCAGTGGGTTATGGTCTGATTTGATATCAGCTCCTGGGTATGTCTTGACTGATGTTATGCTGTTCCGGAATCTTTTATTAATCAGAATGTAATCTATTTGATTTCTCACTATGCAGCCTGGAGTATCTTGAGGTGATTTCCATGTGTATAATCTTCTGTGTGGGAGTTTGAAGTAAGTGTTAGTAATCACAAACTCTTCTTCTGCTACAAATTCACCCAGTCGGTCTCCTCGCTCATTTCTTTCTCCAATTCCAAATTGTCCTATGAATTCTCCCCCGATTGTCTCCTACCAATTTTGGCATTTAGATCACCCATAATCAAAGTTAAAGCCTTTCTGGGGAAGCGTTTTAAGGTGTTCGTTAGTTCGTTACAAAATGCTTCACTTATCTCGTCCGGTTTGTCAGCAGTAGGGGCATATACCTGGATAATGTTAGATGTAATTTTGTAGGTATTAAGTTGAAGGAGGAGTATTCTTTCCGATATAGGTACAAAGTTTTTAACATGTCTGGCAGTTTCTTGATTTAAGATTATACCTACCCCATTTTCGTGTCTTCCATTAGGGTTACCTAAGTTTTTTAAAGAAATCTTCTATTTTCTTTTATGTTATCGTTTGACAACGATATTTTGCAGCTATATATCTTCATCGTTCCTTTGCAGAACGTCGTGAGTTTGCCTCATTTTATCGTTAGATGAAACGTAAAGCAATCTGAAAAGGACAAAACTTTATACAATGATAACAAAAATTAAGAACCTAGTCGTCTCCCTAACATATTAAGCCTACTGTATAAAATTCTTGTCCTTAAAGCATTGAAAATCTCGTCGGCGGTCTCATGCTGCCTGTTGTCTGTTGGGTCGTCATCTTCGTCGTTTAATACGCTCAGGTTGTCTGGATGAGGAACCATATCAATGATGTCCTGGTCGATGAATTCACTTTCTAAATCGTCGGCTGCTAACCACTCACGTATCTCTTCTTATTTAATTTCGTCACATCCCGGCAAATTTTTTATCAGAGATTTAATTTGTTCTGTCGTTTCTTTGCCATTTTCTTCTTCAGGATCGTCAATCAAAATCCTATCAAAAAGTTAGTTCCAGCATTTTTCCAAAGTTGAAGATTTTATCTTGGCTCAGAACTCAGCACACCGATAAACAACATGTTTCATTGTTGAACATTTGAGGATTTCAGGAACACTTTTGGATTCATTTGTCTCCTGTAATAACGAATGCTCCTCTATAATGTCTCTCGAATGTCTCTATTAGTCCCTGGTCTAACAGCTGAATTAAGCTCGTGACATTCGGTGGCAAAAATCTGACAATTATCACTGTTATATAGATTTTGAGTCAACAAGCAACAATGCTTTGATAGGAAGGTTTTTTTATTTTAAAAAGGATTTTACGCTTGGGACTAATTTATTTTCGAACCATTCTGAAAATACAGTGGTCGACATCCATTAGCTTTTTTGACTTCTATAAAAAAAAGGAAGTGCTTTTTCTCAAATATCTTTTAGAGCTATTGGTTTTTTGATTTCCCAACACACATATGCATCAATCGGTGAGTGAAATTGATGGAATTTACATTTTGCGATAAAAATTTACTTTTTATTGACGAAATTATTGAAACTGTCAGCGTTTCGGTCAAACGATGATTCGGTTAAAAACGTTTCGCTTAAGGGAGGTTTTACTGTATATCTTAACTGTAAAAGTGTTGATTGTAGTTTTTGTTTTTTCAGAAAAAAAATACAATGTTTTTAAAAGTTTTTGTAAAGTATTTTTATTCATTAATTTTTAATAAACGAAAATTTCTCCACCAAGGTGAGATTCGAAGTATAATAAAAATTCGGCTTGGGCTGATATTATTTTATTTTATTTTTATCATTCGAAACAAAAAAAGGTCATTTGTAATTTTTCTCTGAAGTCGATCGTTTTCGAGTTTTAAATAATTTAAAACTAAAAAGAAAAAAAGAAAAATTTCGATTTTCAAGGCTCGCAACACAAGCAAAAATATTAATTTTGTAATCATCAAGTACAAACATGCGAAATTTCTTGTATCAAGTCCCGATAAGAATGTTTGCCATATTATGCATGTTTTGAATTTTTGCAAATATTTTTTAATTGTTAATGAGGAAGGTTCTTTGTGGGAAGACTGGGCTGGGCTACATTAATAATTAAAAAACAATGATTTAAAATGAAAGTCCAAAATACTTATCAAGACCTGATAAAATAATGTTGAGCTTGAACTTAGGTACTTCATAATTTCAAAAATGAAGTGAAACTTAATTATTCTAAGCCTTGAAGATCATCATCTCTCGTTATTTTTTGTTTTAAATTGTTTATAACTTGAAAACAATCAGCTTAAGAACAAAAATTAAAAAAGCACTTTTTTGTTTTGAATGAATCTAGAATAATATCTGTCCGCAAAATTTTCTTTATAAAATAAGTTATTATTAAATTATTAATTAATTATAGTCACAACAAAATTAGATTGGGCACCCCTTGATTTTATAATTATTAACATTCTAAATTACATATCAAATAATTTTCATTGCAGTCGATCTTTATCATATCTGTATACAAAATATAATATCGACAAATTAAATTCAAACGTTGGCGAAGTGCTAAATGCTTCACAGACATATTTCTTAGAAATCAGAGATAACGCTGGGGTGATGTCCAGTTCTCTGTACAGATCACCTACCTCCTAGATGTTCCACGACAATGCTTTAGTTGGATATGAAATTCAGCGCTCCATAAGATTCGTATCGGAACTAATTCAACCGGGAAATTACGCGGGAATTTCAAATTTTAATTTTGGTGGGAAAATTTAAATAAAGCTTAAAATATTTAAATATAATTTAATATATTTGAAAAAAAAATGCATTTGACATTTTTAAATTCAAATATACACAATACCATGTAGGAAAAAATAAAACAAAATGTAATTTATTTATTTATTTAACACTTGTAAAACAACTTTGTAATTTAGAATAGAATAAAAATATGCTATTACCACTGAAAATTGTACAATTTTATGGACAAAGCTTACAAAAAGTCAGAAAAATAGCAATTTAAAATTTACTGAAATTACATAAATCGTCAATATCACAAAATAAAAGATAATAAAATACACAATGTATTCTAAAATTTAAATAAATTGCTTAATAAATCCTTACGAACTAATACATTTAAGTTTCAGCATGTGATACTGAAATATATATTTATACAAATAGTTTAGTTACTTGTACATAGCACTATTCGTTAAGAAACTCTTCTACTGAATAATATGATCACCATACAAATGGACTCACCATACAAATGTAAGCTAGGATTTGCATTTTTATACAATTTATGACTCCATCAAGAAACAAACTTATCTTCAAAGTGTACTGCAGACTCATTTTGTTTTAAAAACTGTACTAGCATTCATCATATCTAAATTAGGATTATTTGTAACACTAAGCCACTTCCTAAATCGTGTAATGTCTTTATCAGGCTTTGGGAAGGCATGTCTAATTAATGACGAATTGGTACATTGTAGGATACAACATTTATTGTGAAGAACCATTTAACTAATTATTATTAATCTGCAAAATACTATTTGAACACCAACAGGAACATTTAAAACACATATCACTGAGGTAGGGGATTTGTACTACTACAACTGACATTAAGTTTGGTTTGACCTTGAGCTACCTACGTGAAACGTCTAGTTATTAGTGGTCTGTGGTTCTCTGACTCACTACACTTCGTATTTCGTAAGTACTGTCATAAATTGGTTGTGGAAGGGGACGATAGGGGAGGTAACGGCACCTCTTTCTAGGATCATTCTCGTATGAGCGCAAATTCGTAACTAGTTGTTTCCCGTAATATCCACTAGAGTCGCTGATTCTTGATGAAATTTTAATTTTTTGGGTTGCACGTTTCTCTCCATAAGCGTTGCGGATCTATTTGGATTATTCAATCAACGCTAGAACAGATAATAAAGCTGAACAGGGACAATCAAACAGAAGAAATAAAAAGAAAAACTAGACTAGCATGGGCCTCATTTGGTAAACTATCATATATTCTAAAAAATAAAAAGTTCCCTAAATATATGCGAACGAAAGTATTCAACCAGTGCATTTTACCAGTTATCACATATGGCTCACAAACATGGACTTTCACAAAGGAAAACATCGACATATAATAATCCAAAATTTTCAATTGATTGCCCATATAACAGCTGCCGATATAACTTCTGAGCATCGACCCCTTTTTTTATTACTTGATATTGTGATTCAACAAGTACGACTATAAAGGTAAATAAAGGTAAAACCAAGGCAAAATTTTGCCTTGAAATGAAAAATAAGCAGATTAGATCTAGATATCCTTGGGATCTCAGAAACCTGGTGGCCTGGATTCGGTAAATGCACTACAGAAAGCGGAACATTCTTTTACACAGGCAATGATGACCGCGATCATAGAAAAGGTGTCGGGATTATGATAACTAAAAGATTGGTGAGAGCTGTCACAGAGTTTGTACCATATTCCGACCGCACAGCCTTAGTAAAACTGGAAGCGAAGCCAAATAATCTCAACATCATACAGGTTTATGCACCAACTACAGACGCATCAGATGAAGTAGTGGAAAACTTTTATAGTGAAATCAAAGAACTACTTAAATTGACAAAGAAACATGATGTCAACATAATTATGGGAGATTTTAATTCCAAAATAGGGAAGGGCAGCTTTGAAGACATAGTTGGACCCTATGGTCTTGGAACAAGGAACGAAAGGGGCGACCGACTTATACAATTTTGTCAAGAAGAAAACATGAGAGTTACCAACACATGGTTCCAACTCCACCCCGTCGCCTATATACTTGGAAATCTCCAGCCGATAGAGCTCATAACATAATAAGAAACCAGATAGACTTCATTCTTATAAACGGTAGATTCAGCACACTGTGCTGAATCTACCGTGAACTAAAAGAGCTTGCACATACCCTGGAGCAGATGTCCCTTCTGACCACGTACTATTAGTGGCCGTCATAAAGATCGCTCTTTCATGCAAGAACAAGCCTGAAACTCAACAACAGATAGCACTGGACAAACTGAAAGACCCAGTGATACAAGCAGAAATAAGCAATGAAATAAACGCACAAATTTAAATATTAACGACAAACATTACCGAAGATCTAACACCAACATGGAATGCGATTACAAGTGCTGTAACAGACATCATGAAAAACAACTTAGGGTACAAACGAAATAACAAGAGGCAAAAATGGATGACAGAAGAAATACTATTACTAATGGAAGAACGACGAAGACACAAGAATAACCAAGATGGCAGCAAAATGTATGAAAACATTAACAGGCAAATAAAAGCAAAAATAAGAATAGCAAAAAATGAATGGCTTAAGCAACAATGTATCGATCTAGAACATTTACAAAGATAGCACGACGACCGTAATTTACATAAAAAGCTTAAGGACACTGCTGGAATATACAGAAAACGAAGACCAACTACCATAGTTAATCAGGATAACCAGATAGTGCTGGGTGAAAAGGAGAAAATTGATATATGGGAAAATTATATCCAGGAGCTCTTCCATGACGAAAGACCCATGAGTGAAGTTTATACAGACGACCAGCTGACTGGCCCTTCAATCACCAAAGAGGAGATAGAAAAAGCAATATTAAATTCAAAAAACAATAAGGCACCTGGACCAGATGAGATCCCGTCAGAAATACTCAAATTACTAGATGAAAGGGGAATTTCAGCACTACACAAAATATTTAATTTAATTTATGAAACTGGCTGCTATCCTCAATAGTGGTTACGCTCTACCTTTATTCCCCTGCCCAAGAAAGTCAATGCAAAAAGATGTGAGGATCACAGACTCATTAGCCTGATGAGTCACACTTTAAAGATATTCTTAAAAATACTACATCAAAGATTATACAAAAAATGTGAATGGGACATCAGTGATTCCCAGTTCGGGTTTAGGCAAGGTTTAGGAACACGAGAAGCAATAGTAGCAACACAGGTGCTGGTCCAAAATTGTTGCGATCAGAGGAAGGATGTGTTCCTATGCTTTTAAGATTACCAAAAAGCGTTTGATCGTGTCCAATACCACAAGTTAATGCAGATTCTCAAGAAAGTTGATATAGACCAAAAAGACATAAGATGCATTGAAAACTTGTACTGGCATCAAACGGCACAGCTAAAAATAGACAATTCTATATCCAAGCCCATACATATAAGAAGAGGCGTTCGACAGGGATGTGTGCTTTCCCCTCTTTTATTTAACATTTATTCGGAAGCCATATTTCAAGAGTCTTTGGAGGATGCAGAGATGAGAATCAAGGTGAATGGAGTATTGATCAACAACATACGATATGCTGATGATGGTGTCTTAATTTGTGACAACATAGTCGATCTTCAACAACTTGTCACTATAATCGGAAAATACAGTGAGCGAATGGGACTAGAGATTAATACCAAAAAGACCAAATTCATGATCATCTCCAGAAACTTGGATGCACTTGAAAACTCCACCATAACACTGAATAGTAAATCCATAGAAAGAGTGAGTAAATTTAAATACCTGGGATCGTGGCTTTTTGAAGACTGGGCATCGGACAGGGAAGTAAAATGTCGCATTGAGCAAGCTCGACAAGCTTTCGTAAAATTCAAGAAGGTACTGACTTGTTCAGAGTTCGATCTTCAACTGAGACTAAGGTTTACTAAGTGCTACGTATGGTCAGTGCTGCTATATGGCGTAGAGGGCTGGACACTCAAAACGAGGGATATAAACAGATTGAAAGCTTTCGAAATGTGGCTTTATCGCCGTATCCTAAAAATACAATGGACAGCAAAAATCACAAATATAGATGTCCTTAAAAGAATAAACCAAGAACGCCAACTTTTCGAAACCATCAAGAAAAGGAAAACGGCGTATCTAGGTCACATCATGCGAAACGAAAAATACCAGTTCCTCCAACTTATAATCGAGGGTAAAATTGAAGGCAAGAGAGGAATGGGACGCAAGAAAATGTCCTGGCTTCGAAACATAAGGCAATGGACAGGGATTAACGACATACAATCTCTGATACATATTGCAAGAAATAGAGAATTAATGGAAAATGTGATCGCTAACATCCATTAGTGGATTTGCATCTGAAGAAGAAGAAGAATGATATCAACTTCGTTCACTTGAGACCTTAGACAAAACTGCTGACAAGTTAGCGGCGATATTGTATCCTCTTATTAAGTCATGTCTGCCAGAAAATATGATTCGACTATGGCATCTTACGTTTTCGTGTCCATGGAAAATATTGGAAAAACTGCAGAAGTTACAACTTTAAAAACACACTTTAGAGTGGGTTAATGACATTTTTACAGAGTGAAGTTTAAAATGAAAAAAAAATTGATTTAGCAACGGAAGCTTTTCGTTTACTAGCTGAAAATGAATATAAATTCAATAGTCTTATTGCCAAGATAAATGTAAAATTACAAAGAACTTATCAGTCCTTAGCGTCCTCTGATGGGTTAATAAATTATGAAATTTATAGGTGTATATTTTTATTATAAGTAATTTTTTGTACTTGAAATAAATTTAGTTTTTTACAAAACTAATATGCACCATTTAAAATGTTTACAAAAAAAAACAAAACAAAAAAAACAAAACAACAATTTAACTTCAAAGGTAAATGAACCTCAACGCAACACGATACAAAAATTAAAAAATGATATGGAATGATCCAATTATCCAATCCAAAAATTAGAATTTGTGAAACTTCAAATCAAATAATACGATAGCGCAATTTCAACTTACATTGCAGAAGACTGCCGACCGAGAGCGAAGTATACCGATTCTCCCGATCGTATATTATATTTTAAGTTCCAGTACTTGGCAACACTGTCGCTGTTCAGATAATTAAATTTCGAGAAAATCAAAATATTAAAATATGATGCACGTGCTGCCATCTATTCAAGAAATTGTTAAACGTTAGTTTATTTGAACACCACTCATTTTAACTGCGGCGTGAACATACCCCCTTAACTGATGCTACAATTAGAATTAACGAATTAGAGTTAATAGATAAAGACTTTGAAAGCATTCAATTAGAAATAGAGGTAAATTGTCCTGAACAACAACTTGAGGAGAACTATAAGGAGAGAGAACAATTTAAAAAGCGGTATTATGATACTCTAAGTTTTCTTAAGACATACATAGAAAGTATGTCTGCAAATCAAACTAGTAACAATTCATTAAGTTGTAATAGTTAAGGTCGATTCAGACACATCAGTCACGTCACAGTCACGGTACCGAACCGGTCCTATTTGGTCACAGAACTATGAACTATCTGACAGCTGGGAAACTGTTTGTCAACTGATGAGTGTGAATGCCGGCAACATATTTGTATTAAAGAATATTTTGTATGACGGATTGTCCGATTCGGCGCAATCACTGTGACGAGACGTGACTGATGTGTCTGAATTGACCTTTATGATAAAGATCCATTACAAAATATTATTTTACCTAAAATTAAACTTCAAATGTTTAAAGGTGATTATGACAGTTGGCTGGAGTTTAAAAGTAATTACCTTTCAACAATACATGAGAATGCATCATTGACACATTCTCAAAAATTTTCTTTATTGAGAGCATCACTAGAAGGTTATGCAAAAAGTTTAATCGATCAAATTCCATTCACTGATAATTTATATCAAGAAGCTTGGAACACATTATTAGACAGGTTTGACAAAAAGTATTTTTTAGTAGATTATCATTTAAATTCAATTCTTAACATAGAGCATTGTTCTAAAGAATCCTCAACCAGTTTTCGTAGAC
This sequence comes from Diabrotica balteata, assembly GCA_918026665.1. NCBI lineage: Eukaryota > Metazoa > Arthropoda > Insecta > Coleoptera > Chrysomelidae > Diabrotica > Diabrotica balteata. Next base: position 63,215,660 of record OU898283.1, on the reverse strand, counting down.
TATTAGACAATGTATCAAAAAATCTTGTATCTTTACAAAACATAGGTATTAGTAAAGACCAGTTGTGGGATTTTCTAATTATACATTTAGTTTCATCAAAATTAGATAAAAATACTTTTAGAGAGTGGAAAGAGAAAAAATTTAGTGGCGAACTTCCTAACATGGAGGAATTCTTAGAATTTCTTAAATCAAAAGCAGACATATTGGAAATCATACACAACACTACAAATGTAAATATTAATCCTAGTTCCAATATAAAACCAAACAAAACAAAAAATCATTCACATTTTAATTTAGCAATTTCCAGCCATAACTCAAATAATAATTACAAAAAATGTAATTTTTGTAAAAAGAATAACCATACAATATACAGTTGCTCTGATTTCTTAAAACTAAATATCAATCAAAGAAAAGAATCAATTTCACAACTACAGTTGTGTGTAAACTGTCTGAGGACAGGACATAAGGTTGAATCATGCTGTTTAGGGCCTTGCAAAATTTGCAATGTAAAACATAATTCATTAATTCATGAACAATCCAATAATCCAACATCTACTAATTTATTCATACAACCTCAACATTCAAATACACAAATTCTATTATCCACTGTAGGCTTTTATGTAAAAGATACAGTAGGCAACCAACATTACTGTCAAGCTCTATTAGACAGTGGTTCACAAAACAATTTAATTACACAAGGGTTTTGCAATAAAATTTACATACCTTTAATAGATTCAAAACTATCCATAGTTGGAATTAATCAAGTAACATCACATTTATCAAAAAAATGCAATTTGACTATTTTTTCTAAAATTGACAATTATCAAACAACAATTTCATGTTATGTGATTTCCAACATATGCAGTGAAATACCTGCACAAAAACTAATCCACCCATCTTTAATTATCCCTAAAAATATTCAATTATCAGATGAACAATTTTTTGAACCTGGAGAGATTGATATGCTTATAGGTGCAGATCTTTTTTGGGACCTTCTAACAGAAGGAAAATATATCTTGGTAACAGGTTACCTATTTTACAAAATACTAACTAGGCTGGGTTGTTTCAGGAAAAAGTCCTGTATCAACTTCATTATCCAGATGCAATTTGCAAACACAATTTATTCAGAAGATGCTCAATTAAAAAGATTTTGGGAACTAGAAGAAGTACCTGTAAATTCAGTCTTGCCAAAAGATGAATCAGATTGTGAAAATCATTTTCACAAAAATACTACTAGAAATGAAGAGGGTCGTTTTGTAGTAAAGTTATCATTAAAACTATCTCCTGATGTATTAGGGGATTCATTCAACGCAGCCTGTACCAGGTTTGTAAATCTAGAAAAAAGATTTAATCAAAACAACAATTTTCAAATTCAATATTCACAAATTTATTAAAGAATATATTATTTCCTTAAATCATATGACTAAGATAGATATGTCACAAGATAATCCTAATAAAACATACTATTATTTACCACATCATGGTGTTCTCAAAGAAGAAAGTATCACAACAAAACTACGTGTAGTTTTTAATAGTAGCTGTGCTTCTTCTACAGGCTACTCATTAAACGATTTACAATACATTGGTCCAAAAGTCCAAAATGATATTATCAGTATTTTACTAAGATTTAGAATGTTTAGATATGTAGTTTCTGCAGACATTACAAAAATGTATAGACAAATTTTAATTCACAATGATCATAAGTCATTAGAAAGAATTGTTTGGAGAGACAATCCAGAACAAGACCTTTCAGTTTATGAGCTAAATACAGTGACTTATGGAACAACCTCAGCTCCATATTTAGCAATAAAATGTTTACAAACATTAGCACAAGAACATATAAATTCATTTCCATTAGCATCACAAACAATTCTAAAAGACTTTTATGTAGATGAAGTCTCATTCATTCTAAATTCTGCTGGATTTCCTCTAAGAAAATGGACTTCTAACAATCCAAATGTTCTTCAAACCATTTCCAGTAATGATGATTCATTAGCCATATTAAAATTAGGACAAAATGATGCTTCAAAAACATTAGGTATTTACTGGTACAGTCAATTAGATGTTTTAAAATATTCAATTAATAAAAATATTTATCCATTAACAAGTTCACTTACAAAAAGACAGGTACTCTCAGATATAGCACAAATTTATGATCCATTAGGTTTAATCAGCCCTTGTATAATTCTAGGAAAAATAATGATACAAAAATTATGGTCATTAAACATGGCATGGGATGAACCCATTCCAGATGATCTATCTTTACAATGGCAACAGTTTAGAACTGAATTGTCAGAATTAAATCAATGATCCATTCCTAGATATGTTATAAAAAATGAGTATAAACTGATAGAGATCCATGGTTTTTGTGATGCTTCTCGTGATGTATATGCTGCATTCATTTTTGTACGCAGTTCAAATTTGCAAGGAGAATTTCATGTACAATTATTATGCTCGAAAACCAAGGTGGCACCACTTAAGTCATTAACAATTCCAAGATTGGAATTATGTGCAGCTTTATTACTTGCACAATTATCTATTCAAGTAAAAACATCACTATTTAATCTTCCTAATGATATACCATTTTATTATTGGTCTGATTCACAAGTGGTGCTCTGTTGGTTAAAAACAGATCCAAACTCTCTAGAAATTTTTGTGGGCAATAGAGTGGCAAAAATTCAAAATTTAACCTCTATCTCAAATTGGAGTTATACTAATACAAAAACAAATCCTGCTGATGTTGCCTCCAGAGGCATACTACCAAACAAATTAAAATACCACCATATATGGTGGACAGGGCCAGAGTTTTTATGTGAACCAAACAGTCAATGGCCTCAATATTCATTTAATATATCCAAATCAAAATTACCAGAATTAAAAAGGATTCCAACAACAATTCTTTCAAATATTTCTGTCAATTCGTTAGAAATATTTACAAAGTTTTCTAGTTATTTAAAGTTAGTCAGAACAATTGCATATTGTAAAAGATTTATTCATAATCCAAAAAATAAAACCAATCAATACTTGGGTCCGTTACAAGCAATTGAAGTTGATCAAGCACTGCTAACATTAATCAAACTAGCTCAAAAGGATTCATTTAATGACACATTAATTCTTTTGTCTCATAAACCATTACCCCATAACCATAAATTATCTTCTTTATGTCCTTTTTTGGATGAGCAAGGTATTCTTCGTGTAGAGGGACGATTAAAATATACTAATTTACAAACAAATATTAAACATCCTATCCTTATATCTTCAAATCATCCATTTACTAAACTAATTTTTATTCATAAACATAACTATTTATTACATCCAGGGCCGCAATTACTATTGGCAACAGTCAGACAAAAATATTGGCCTATTGGGGGGAAAATTCTTGCAAAAAAATTGTCAAGAATTGTATTCAGTGTTTTAAACACAAACCAGTTGCATCCATTGCCCCTATGGGTAGCTTACCTAATAATAGAATTTCACCATCTTTTCCATTTCAAGTCACTGGAATAGATTATGCAGGTCCATATAACATAAAAGACAGAAAGGGAAGAGGTGCAAAAACAACAAAAGGTTACATTTGTGTGTTTGTATGCTTTGTAACTAAAGCTATTCACCTTGAGCTCATTTCAGATATGACAACAGAATGTTTTATAGCATGTCTGCGAAGATTTGTTTCACGTCGGGGAATACCCAACCACATTTATTCTGATAATGGTAAAACATTTCAAGGTGCATATAATGAACTCAATGAATTGTACAAGTTTATTCAAAATAATCATAATACATTAATAGATTATGCAACTAGCAATAATATAAGTTGGCATTTTTCTCCTCCTTACAGTCCTAACTTTGGTGGCTTATGGGAAGCCGCAGTTAAATCAATGAAACATCATCTTAAAAAAACTCTGTTAAATTATATTTTAACCTATGAAGAGTTTTTAACACTCATAATTCACATTGAAGGCATTCTAAATTCAAGACCGCTCTATGCAATTTCAGATGACCCAAATGATTACGAGCCTCTGACTCCTTCCCACTTCCTTTTGGGTCATCCTATTACTTCTCTTCCTTCCTTAGACTTACTGGAAGTAGCAGAAAATAGAATTACAAGACTTCAAGCTGTCCAACGTTTGCAACAACAGTTTTGGAATCGATTTTCAAAAGAATACATCAGCCAGCTCCATCAACTATATAAATGGAAGTCTCCACAGTCAAAACTCTCAGTTGGGAGTCTGGTATTAATCCGTAATGACCACTTACCACCACAAAAATGGCAACTAGGTCGAATTTTGCAGCTGATTCCTGGTCCAGATGGTATTCATCGAGTATCCCTTGTGTCCACTACAAAAGGTGTCCTAAAACGATCTGTGAGACATCTACATCCACTACCTCTCCAAGATGAAGCTTCAAGTGAAAATTAATAAAGACAAGTATCGTAAAATACACATTATTTATATTTTGAAGGTTCCCTTCAAAGGGGGGCTATGTTAGGATTTTTATGTTTTAATGTTTTTGTACTCAGTAGTTGGTACATTTGATTTTACAAAAAAGAAGAAAAAGTTTGACTTGACATATAACCTAGATATGACAGATGTATTCATGTGTAAAAAATTAAAAACAAAAAGTAAAAATCTTTATTCATCATACAATCCAATACCCTGTGGAGTACAAAAAACACAACAATTATTAAAAGGATTTTAAATTTTTAAACTGAATTATGTTACTTAGATCTGATGCTTAATTAAATCCCGTTACATCCTTATTCCTCAGAAGAAAAATTTTTTAAGTGCTTTTTGTTTTCATTCAATTACGTAAACTGTTTTTACTCTTCCCTTCCGAAAGAAGAAAATTTTTCATATTATCAACTGATTACTGTGCATACATTATTTACATTCACTATTTACATATACATATTTATAAAATTATATACGAATTTTTGGAACACATTTCTTTATATTTAGTAACAAAAAAAATGTTCAATGTCAATATAATTGTTCCCGTTTTCACATATCACACAATTCACTGTGTTTCTAGACTGTAAGAGTATAGCCTATTTTTATGCACCTCCTTGATCTTACCGTTATCTATCGTAATTATACAGTTAACGTTATTTACCTCTATTATTTTCAAAAGGACCTGTATAGACTATCAAACTTACAACTCTCTTCTCTTTTGACCAGGACTAGGTCTCCGATTTCGAAGTGTTGTGACGTCGTTGTTGACTCATTTCTTTTCTGTCGCTCCTTTTTGTGCTTTAATAAGAAAGTTTTAGCTCTTTCGTGTGCGAATTGTAGTTTATAGCCTAACTCATTGTAGTAGGCAGCTATGTTGTAACATGGTTGAGCGCCTCGTGTAAGGTCTTCAGGTACGTTTACTTTCCCGCCATACAGCAATTCGAACGGTGCATATAAATGATACGCATTAGGAGTTGTGTTGTAGCAGTATGTGAACATTCTGCAACACACGTCCCAATTTTCTTTGTCTTTTTCCTATGAATGATCTTACGTACTCGTTTAATGTTCTATAAGCTTCTCACAACTTCCAATCGATTGTGGGTGGTACGCCGTTGAGAAGTTGTGCTCTATCTTTAGTATTTTTGTTAGTTCGTGCATTACTTCATTTTTGTACTCTGTGCTTTGGTCTGTTCTGATTTGTTTCATGAGTCGGTATGTTGGTATAAAATGATCGAAAATTCCACGAGCTATTGTCTTTGCTTCTTTGTTGCAAACTGGTATACTCACTGCGTATTTCGTCAGCTCACACAGCATTGTGATACAGTATCTACTGCCTTCATTACTTCTAGAGTATGGACCTATCTTGTCTATGTACACTATGTCCCATGGTTTTGAAGAAGTGTCCGATATCACGAATTCCTCGACATGTAGTCTTTTCGGTTTGTTAATTTGACATCTATGACATTGTTTAATGTATTTTCGTACATCTTTTTCCATGTTTCTCCATTTAAATCTTGCCTTTAGTTTCTTTATTAGTCTAGTATTTCCTAAATGATACCCAAACATCGGGTGTTTATGATATTCCTCCATTATTTTACGTTTTTCTTTGTCGACCTCTATTGGTTCTGGTACTTCGCATATGTATATTCCTATATTTTTCAATAATTTGTTTCCTTCTTTTATAAATTCATCAATTGTGCACAATTTAAAAATAATATCATTTACGTATATCTTTACTTTAAGTACTGCATTCTCTACCGCCAGCCAATCAAGCTGTGCCAACATTTGACTTAAGAAAGTGATTGGAATCCTGTGGCCATGCTCTTGCTGCACTTGATTTTGTTTTTGATCCGAATGCTCAGTCTTGGTGAGATTCGGTCTACTCCAAAAGATAAAATTGGTAATATATGCCTCTTAATTATTTAGTACCCTTCTTACTGGTTGCTTGTGGACTTTCGGGGCTCCAATTTAGGTTTACTTTCTGTATCCTTGTGTCTTGTTTCTTTAATTTTTCTTCTTTAGTGAGCTTGGGTTATAGCTAGTATATGCGTGTGACGTATGTATAAGTCCTTTAGTTGATGTAATGTTTTCTCGAAAGAATGTCCGCATAATTATTTTTCCCTGGTATATATTATATTTCAAAGTCGTATTCCTCTAGACTAAGATCTATAACCTATATAAGAACCTATAAAAATTGCAGTTGCAAAGGATGACAGTTATTTATTAGCCATGGGAGTTGGTAATATTGAAGCCATGAGTATGGTGAATGACTGTAATATCAGAAATCATATTAAAAACTTTTTTTTTGTGCCTGATCTAAGAAAGAATTTGTTATCAGTTAAGAAATTGGAAGCTTCAAATATTAAAGTATTATTTGATAAAGGTATGGTTAAATTGTTGGATGTAAACAATAAAATAATTGGTTTAGGAAAAATAAATAATCTGTATGAAATATATTTTAAAGTAAATCAGCCAGAGAGTTTAAATGTTCAATTAATTAATAATGATTTCATGAAGTGGCATAAACGATATGGTCATCATATAGGTTTTTCAGGTTTAAAAGAAATTATAAAGTCCAAAATGGTTCAAGGCATAGAAAATGTAGAACTTCAAGAGGTAGAGTTTTGTGAACCTTGCATAAAAGGTAAAATGTCTAGAATTCCTTTTAGCACTAGGAGAAAGAGTACTAGAATTTTAGAAATTATTCACACAGATATTTGTGGTCCTATAATTCCAGAATCAATTAGTGGTAATAAATACTTCATAACTTTTATAGATGATTTTTCTAATTTCACTGTAGTTTATTTGTTAAAAAAGAAAGCTGAAGTTTTTGAATATTTTAAAGAATTTGTTAACATGGTTGAGTCAAAATTTAATAATAAAATTTCTAAGTTGCGTTGTGATAATCGGGGTGAATATATATCTAAGGATGTAACTAGGTTATGTAAAGATGAGGGAATCGTCTTAGTCTATACTGTACCATATACGCCGGAACACAACGGTAAGGCTGAAAGGAAAAACCGTAGCTTAGTTGAGAGGAGTAGAGCAATGTTAGAAGATGCAAATATGCCCAAAGAATTTTGGGATGAAGCTATATTAACAGTAAATTTTTTGATAAACAGAGGTATTACAGCAAATTTGAAAGGAGTTACACCAGCACAAGAATGGTATGGTACCAAGCCTGATGTAAGTAATTTAAGAATTTTTGGATGTAAGGCATATAGTCTATGCCGAAACAGTTTCGAGGAAAATTTGATTCTAAAACTGAAGACTGTATAATGATAGGTTATGCTCCTACAGGATACAGATTGTGGAATACAGACAAGCAAAAGATTATAATATCTAGAGATGTCAAGTTTGATGAGAATACCAGTTATTTTAAAACAGAAATTGTTAACACTACAAGCAATGAATGTATTCCAGAAATAAATAAAGATGAAGAGATGGAGGATATTTCAGGGAAACAATATGAAATTGGAGAAGAAAAAGGTGATGACCAGGTAACAGGAAATATTATAAAGAGAGGAAATAGTTGTAAAAATTCCAAGTAAATTTAATGATTATGAATTATATATGGAAGAGAACAGGTTAGATGGAAGATATTGGTTAAATGCTGTTGATAGAGAACTGGACTCCATAAGAGAAAATAACACTTGAATACAAGTAAAAAAACCTGAAAATGTCCAGATATTAGATACAAAATGGGTATTTACCTATAAGAATTTTGAGGAAATGACTACCATCAGAATACTTTTGATTATAGGAAATCAATACAAATTTTTTTTCATCAATTAGATGTAAAAACAGCCTTTTTGAATGGTAAGCTAGTGATGATGAATTTATCTTTTCACCACAGGGTGTAAAATGCATGAATGATAATGTTTTTAAAGTTGAAAAGTCTCTTTATGGCTTAAAGCAATCCTCGAGATGCTGGAATAATGAGAATAATGAAAACTTGTTAAAATTAGGTTTTCAACGCTCTGAAAATGATGTTTGTCTGTACACGTTGAAATTGGAAAACAAAATATTATATCTACTAGCATTTTTTATACCTTAATACCCACGACCACCACGTGCATTATATCTACTGATTTATGTTGATGATATTATATTGGCTGGTCCAAATTTTGAACTGATAACAGAAATAAAAAGGGTATTAAAGAAAAAATTTAAAATGAAAGATAAAGAAGAATTAAAATATTTTTTAGGACTTGAAATTTGTTATGATCGTGAAAGTAGTATTTTAGAGATAAATCAAAATAAATTTATTGAAACTTTAATCAAACGATTTGGAATGGAAAACTGCAAAACATTATTAATACCTATAGATCCAAAATTTATTGATTTACATATTGATAGGAAAGTAACTGAGAAACCTTTTCGTGACCTAGTAGAATGCTTGATGTATTTAGTTTTAGGTACTAGACCTGACATTTGCTATGCAGTGAACTATTTTAGCCGATATCAAGATAAGGCATCAGACATAGCTTGGACTTATATTAAAAGAGTTCTCAGTTACTTGAATGGTACAAAAGATATATTTCTGAAATTTAAACGTTGTGATAATTTTGAAACAAACTTTCTTTGTTATAAAAAAGAGGTTAGTCTTTATTTATTATTTATTTCAAAACCCTTAAAAGGGCTACATCAAAATAACAAACGTTTTCGGACTAAACAGTCCATCATCAGGTTTAAAATTGCTAGGTTAAAATGTCTGAGCCACCAAAATACCAGGGTAAAAACCCTTTAAATTACATGTAGTTATTAAAGATTGTACATATTGTTGTTATAAAACTGTGATGTTAAATATTAAATTGAATTTGACTTCAGGTAACATGCTTGAATACACGCTTGCTACAAAAATCATCAAAATAATCCTGAAAATAGTTGTAAATGCAGTATTATAAGAAATATTATGCAGGCTTTCTAGCAGGAATTCCGTATTCTACCATGCGCAACATCGTAGAAAGTGGTGTAAAATGAGAAAAACAAGATCGGGTGCTGAAAAACCTAAACAAATTAATATCGTGACTGCTAAATGTTTAAAGAATTTGGTTTACGAGGAATATAAAAAAAATGTATTACCAATAATTGATATTATATACACCAAGCTTATTGCGATGGGAAGAAGCTGCCTCAGAACAACTTTACGTAGACGACTGAAAAAACTTTCGGTTCAAATACAAAATCGTTGATAAACGGGTGGCTATTATGGAAAGTAAGAGGATAGTATACTGGCGTTTAGATGATTAAAAAAAATTCAAGAATATGGAGACCAACAGTGGACTATATATTATTTAGACGAGACATGGTATGACACGCATGATACCGCTTCAGTTGTCGATTAACATTCGTCGAGTGTACATCGAGGGCAATTAGGAAGTGTGAATTATCAGTACCAGTTTTTATTTAATATTTGTAGTTGGGTCTATTGAACTAATAGGTTTGTGTGTGTGTGTGTGTGTGTGTGTGTGTGTGTGTGTGTGTGTGTGTGTGTGTGTGTGTGTGTGTGTGTTTACCACGACGATGGAAATTGATGACGATCGGAATATTCCACCAGATAGGGGAAGGAAAGAAAGTCGGTATGAAAATCTAAATCTAAATAATAAATATCAAAACGGCAGTAACAAGGTAAGCGAAATATCTATTGAAAATATTGAAAAGAATGATTATTCACTTGGAGGTCAGGGACCGTACTATGTTTTCGTAGAAAATAAATCAGGGAATATAGGTAAACTGCATAGAATAGGAGCTGCAAGGTTAGGTAATATTAAATGCTGAAAATGAAATTAAACATAATATTGTTAGGTAATATTTCAATAATTGGTAGAAATAAATTGAAAGTAGAATGTAATACATTTTTGGCCGCAAATAAATTAGCTGAATCTAAAACATTATCGGATAAAAACTATGATGCTTTTGTACCTACTTTTACACACAAAAACGAGGTGTTGTTAGACATGTAGATACTGATATTTCTGAACTTGAATTAAAAGGTTTAATTAAAGGTAAATTTGGTCAGGTTGTTACAGTTACACAGGTTAAGCGAATGTTTAGAAAATCTGAGGATAAATTAATTCCTACGGGGACTGTTATTGTCTCCTTTAAGGGACAAACAATTCCTAGTCAAGTAGTAATAGAAAAAATTGTTTATGATGTCGAAACATATATTCCTAAAATAATACAATGTTTAAAATGCTTGCGTTATGGACACGTAGCTAAGCAGTGTCGTGGTAAGGAAAGATGTAAATTTTACGGTAATGAACATATTGATAATGACATAGTGATAATTGCGAGAAACAAAACAACCCTTTGTGTATTTTTTGTACAGGCAATTATTCTGCTACAGATAAATTTAAATGTCCAGAATTTTCCGAACAACAATCAATTAAACGGTTAATGGCAACAGAAAACATAAGTTAAGCCCTTAATAGACATAAATCAAGCTATGCATCAGCTACTAAATCTCCCACAGAGGGATCGAAATATACAGTCAATGTAAAAGGAAAAAGAATCGCAACAAGTCCATTACCACAAGATCCCATAAACCAAGAGCATAGAGATATAATAACCCTTCCAACTATCCCCTCTAGACCCGTATATGAAAGTGTTAGAAATATTCTACAATATCAAAAGGTACCTTTTAGTCAGCCGAGTACTTCTTCTTTTACTCACTTTGATGCTGCATGTATACAGAGCAACACAATAATGGAATCAATTATAAAAGTTATAAAAGAGTATATACCAACAGATAATAAGCAAATGTTAAATTCAATTAAAACGAATATTTTACCAATTCTTAATAACATTCAACAATAAATTCAATATCCTTCAGTATAATATAAGATCATTAATACACAATAAAGGGTTACTAGAAAAATTTTTGTATGATAATAATATTCATTTGAGTATTTTAAGTGAAACTTGGTTAAAGAAACATTTGAAACCAAATTTTAATGGGTATCATTTGTTTCGTTCAGATAGAGAACATGGATATGGTGGTGTAGGTATTCTTCTGAAAAAAATATTGCTTTTAACAATACAAAGAGTTTTATGAGTATTGAAGGTTTAATGACTGTCTCTCTAGCTGTTAAAGTAAGTAACTTATTTACAATAAATATTTATTCGATATATGCCAAACCGAAATTAAACATATCTGAAAGAAGTTGGTCATTGTTTCTGGAAAGCCTGGAAAAACCTTTTTTGTTGGCGGGTGATTTTAATTGTCACCATCAAGTGTGGGGTTGTGATATTACTGATAAAGCAGGAATTAATTTACTTTCAGCAATTGAAAATACCAACCTAGTTTTTCTTAATAACGGCGCGGAAACCCTCATTCCTTCATTAAATCAAAAGAATAAATCGGCAATAGACCTGTCGGCAATAATTTCTATATATCGCCTGATTTGGTTACATTATGCAATTGGCAAACAAAAATAAATACTTTAGGATCTAATCATTTTCCCATATTAATAGAAATCAAAAGTAATAATTATATTATTAAAACAAATCAAAATAGATGGAATTTAAACAAAGCAAATTGGTCACTTGATATGATAAATTTATAGCAGAATTAAACAAAGCAGCAGAAAATTCAATACCCAAAAAGAAAAAAGTGATCAACTCGAAATTTAATAAATATTGGTGGAATGAAGAATGTGACATATTAATGAAAAATCAAAAAGATTCTCTTTTGCGTTTTAAACAAAACTCAAATGCAGAAAATTATATTTGTCTACAAAGAACAATGGCTTTGTGTATTAAACTAATAAAAAAGCGCAAAAAAGAATCTTGGAGAAATTTTTGTACTTCAATAAATAAAAATACACCGATCTCACAACTATGGACAGAGGTTAGAAAATTAAAAAATAATTGTAAAGAACCAGTCAGTAAGGTAGTAGCAGGGGAATGGACAACAACCTTTATAAACCAAGTCACGCCACCATGGGTTGAAGAAGAAGAAGCAGTTTACCCTCTTCAAGTAGAAAATATCAATAAAATTGCAATGGACAGTCTGTTAAAGAAATTTAGTCTCAAAGAATTCCAGAGCAGTATTAAAAAGCACAAAAATACGGTTCCTGGTATCGACAACATTCATTATATAATGTTATACAACCTTCCATTATCATGCAAAATTACTTTGTTAGAAATAATAAATAACATATGGGAAACCTCGCAGTATCCAGAAGATTGGAAGAAATACATTATGATTCCAATGTTAAAACCGCAAAAAGATCCAAATCTAGCAGAATCATACAGAGGTATATCACAGGCATGCTGTGTACTTAAAACATTCGAGCGAATGCTCAAAACAAGAATGGAATATTGGCTAGAATCCAATCTCAAACTACCAAAATATCAGTTTAGATTTAGAAAAGCTCATTCCACAATAGAAAATGTTACTCATCTAGTCACTGACATTAATATCTCATTCTCATTAAATCGTTCTACCATAGCGTTGTTTATGGATATTCAGGGAGCCTACGATAAAGTAAATCTAGGAATTCTACATCAACAAATGGTGCGAATTGGTTTTAGTTGTGAATTTTCTAGAAAAATAATAAAATTATATCGTAATCGAATAATTAACCTTAAAATAAATGAGGAAATTTTAGATACAAGAACAACAAGTCTTGGATTACCTCAGGGTAGCGTTTTAAGTCCTATATTGTATACATACTATACCTTTGACCTAGAAAAGCTAACAGACGAATTCAGGGATATTAAGATACTGGAATATGCTGACGATATATGCATTTACATTGATAATTGTGATTTTGAATCTGGTTACAGTTCTTTAAATCAATTTTTTCTTCGATTTAACCAATGGTGTAACGAGAAAAGTTTAAAGATTTCACTCACGAAATCAAAAGCATGTATATTCACCCGGAAACGAACTATTCCCAATCAGCTTGTTTTACAAGACCATAGTTTTCCCGTTATCACTCATGTAACATACCTAGGAGTAACAATTGATAGAAAATTAGTCTGGAAAAAGCACATAGAAAGAATATTAAAAAAAGCCGAGAAAGGATTAAATATAATAAAAGGTGTAAGTTCATACAGTTGGGGAGCAGATTCAGAAATGTCCCTGTTATTATACAGGTCATTTATTAGATCAATTCTGGATTACGGATGCTTTCTATACTCTCAAGCAGCCTCCAGTAACCTAAAAAAGTTAGATAATGTAGTGAATAAATGTCTAAGATTATCCCTTGGAGCCTCTAAAAGTACACCAATTTCAAATCTTCAAGTAGAATGTTGTGAAATGCCTTTAGAGCTAAGAAGAAAATATCTCTGTAATAAATTTTTGTGCAAAATTTCATCTAAAAATAGTAGTCTAGTTAATAAAGTACACAACCTTTTTATAATTGATTTAACTAATAAGTACTGGCAGAAAAAAGAATCACTGGTTTTATGTAAATCATATCAAGACTGCTTACAATATAAAGACAATATGTATAAAAACAAATTGTTACCGATATACCAAACAAACTTAACCGATATGGCTGGAGTAGACATACGTTTTCTAAAAGATTATTCTAATTACCCCATGTCGTTAAGAAATGTGATGTTTAATTCAGACATAGAAAATGATTTTAAAAATTATCATATCATATTTACAGATGCATCAAAAAAGACGATAAAACGTCCTATGCATTTTGGGACCCTACACGAGCCTATTTCGAGGTTAAAAAACTTCCGAGTGAATTTTCAAGTTATTCAGCTGAACAACTCGCTATATTAGAAGCATTAAAATATATTAAAAATAAATTATTTAATAATAAAATTTTTTAATAATATCAGATTGTAAAAGTGTTTTATATAAACTTTCAAACATATCTACTAATATTAATATTAATTATATCTTACAAAATATATTAATCAATTTTAAATACTTGTATGAGGAAGGAAAAATAGTTAAGTTTGTTTGGGTTAAAGCTCATTGTGGGATCATTCACAATGAAAAAGTAGACATACTGGCCAAGGAAGCATTAGATTCCGATACTGTTGTAAATTATTCATTAGTTCCTGAAGACCTTTATATAAAAATTGTAAATTTACCAAACTGCGAATGTGGAGAATATGGCACACTATACAATATACTATACAATAAAGACCAATGTTTTTATGGAAACCATTATGAAAATAAAAATTTTAGTAAAACCCATCAACCTTTATGGGTTAATAGTTTCTAACAATTTAGAAGTTTATAAGTTGCTGTATTAATACATAAGCAGTTTAAAAATAAGAATATAAAACAATAATTTATAAAGACCAATGTATACAAAACTTGTATATAAATGAAAAAAGAAAAAAAAATAATAAAAAATAAATATATAAAACAAAATAAAAAAGAAAGCATTTCAACAATAAAAAAATATATATTAGACAATATTAAAAAAAAAGTAAAAAAAATAAAATAAATAAAAAAATTTTAAAAAAATTAAAAAACACTGCTTGCGGATAATACTGGATAAACAACCACTGGGCACTGGATGCATGGATACGAAACTGGATACCTTCTACTAGAAAATAGTATACAAAATTGTATAAAATGAAAACAAAAATAACTAAATAAATAAAAATATGATGTTTGTAAGTTTACCAATTGTATAATGTAGAATTTTTAACGTAGTGATATTGTTTTAAACATATTAATAATGTAAATTTTAAATATTAATAGATTCTATTTTAATCGTTGTTAAGAATCAAAGTCAAACATAATTAGGCGAAGGAAACCATAGGTTTCGCAGTCAATGTTCCAAGCACACACACATGATACCGCTAGCAAGGGTTGGACTGATGGTTCACTTAGGTGCCAGTTGAAAGGAGTACCTCGAATAACGGTTTTCGGATGATTACTGAGCCCTGTGGATCTGCAAATGGTTGGGTGCCAAATGCTTTGCGGAAAAAAAATAGAAAAATGTAGTGTTGATTATCATCAGAATATGAATTCTACTATATTTGAACTAATTCTACTAATATCTGATATTAGAACTACCAACTAATTATTGAAGGCTTTATAATTCACTCAATTTCTTGAGCCCATAAATTAATTACCATCAATAATTATCCATTTGTTGCTTTGGTTAAATATTAATATATCAGATATTAATATATCAGAATTTGAATTAAATATCTAAAATATTTAAAAACACCATGACAGATAAATCACACCAACAATAATTTCAAATAAAAATAAAAATCTTTTGTAAACTTGTTATACATTTGATTATAAAATGTACATGTTCAGTTGCCAAAGAATCACTTTAATTTGTTCAGTAATTTGGACATTAGACTGAGTTAGTTATAATGTGGGATGTATTTCAATTATTCGTATTGTTACATTTAAATTTAATTAATTAAAGATTGTTAAAGTATGCCAATATTAAACACATCAATTTACTTTTGATATCTTAATTGAAACAATTTATAGACATTCATTAATATCAGCATATTTCATAAAACTAGATAACTTAACTTGCAGTATTGAGAAAGAGAAGAAGAACTGTCACATGCTAACCTACATCTGTCAAATTTACCACTAAAAATAGATAACACATAAAAAACTCATTGTGCCCAATACTGAGATGTAGTGCATAAAAGTTCTTCCCCCCTTTTAAATTTAATGTTTGTTTCGTCCCTTCTAAGTGTTTTCTGTTTTAGTGTTGTTTAAATTGTCCTTAATTGTTTTAATTCTAATATTTTATTTTCTTGACTGTGCAATAATCTACTATTTTGCCAATAGAACTTTATCAAAGAAATTTGATAACTACAAGTTGAAAAATAATTGCACACCCACACAATTTGTACATCTAAACTTATTCATTGTCATAAAAGTGTCACCCTCATAAAACAATTACTCAATAAATAACACACATTTCATAAATATATCTCTCGAATAAGTATAAATAACTTCTAATAATACAATGGTATATTACATCACTTTCATTTAACAAACAATCACACACATATCTCTGCCTCATTGGATCAAATCTATCTCCTCAAGAACTTCCCGTTTACTGTCAAACAACTACAATAGCAGAATTGAGTTCTCCATTCAACAATACATAGTAGTATCAATTAATAGAGTACCGGCATGTAAGTAATGTTTATTTATTTGCTCATTTATTAATTTATTACAATCTAATAGACTATTTTATAACAATTTTTGGGCCTTACCTTGTCTGTTTAAACTTTTTAAAACTTCTTATACCTTTTTATTCAACTTGCTCATTTTGAAATAATACCACAGAATTTAATATTGGCATAATTATTGTAATTTACAACATCTACTTTGTTTATCTTTATTAGACAACACCCTAATATGGGTTTTTTATCATTTCAGCATTTATTTAACTTTGTATCGAGACCTGAAGATGCTTTGCATATTGTAGAAAGCGAAACCGGTCGTCTGATAGTTAAATTAAATTGATTGTGAGTAAGTCTTATTTATTATTTCTTTACCTATTTGAAATCGACTCACACAAGCAACACATTCATGATTTGAATAATGCAAGACTCATTCTTTTTATTACTGTCCCAGTTGTAAACTAAATTAAATTTTGTAAGTATTTGTTCTTAGGCTTTTCTGGGAAAGAAAAAAAAGCTTTATTTTTGTTAGGTTTACATTAGCAACATAATTTTTGTTTAATTAACTATAATTTTTTGTTAATAAAGTTTTGTTTAGCACCATTAATTAGCTTATTTTATTTTATTTAAGGACCGGAAACCATAGTTAGGTCATATTGACCCCAACAGTACATTTGCACTTTTTATTTACATACTTTTTTTGTGGCATACACTTTCGTCGTCATTCAGCCAGTGTCGAAAGGTGACAAATGTATTCATGTGACAAATATATTCCTCAAATATATTTGTCTATATACACATAAGTACAGATTATTTCTCTCAGACAAATGCACAGCGATATCCCTAAAACAAAATAGACGAATAATTAATAGAAGAGCACGTCGAAGGAAAATACAAGGACGCTCGCTTCTCGTCTAGGGGTCCGTCAAGACATTTATTTTAACAGACAAAATATACTGGACCACGGATAACGTATTGTTAGATATAGGATAAAGAAAGGGTACAAGTCTAACTCTATGCACGCTCATGAAAGTTTTCATGAACGAGTACCAGATTTATAAAGCTATGCATGCGTCTGACAAAAATTCTATAATTAAATTATATACTGTTGCAGAACCTATGACTAACAAGGACTGTATATTATATGAGGCGTATATATTGCCTTTAGTTAATTTTGTATACAGGGAGTTTGAATGCTGAATAAATTTATAACATTCAAAGAAGATGTGATCGAGGTCACCTAGCTTACCGCAATGTTTGCAACTATCATCATCGATGACTTTTATTTTAAATAAATGGCATGGGTAGCATGCATGTCCAAAGCGTAGTCAATTTATAGTAGTAATATATTTACAAGAAGCTTTGAAATTCTGAAACCAGATTGTTTGAGGTATAATTGGTTGTAAAGAGGTATACCTTTTATGGTTTGTAGAACAGTAATGTTTCCATTGCTCTTTCCATCTAAATTGCTGATTTTTTTTTAAAATCGTAGTAAAATCTGATGTATTAAGCATATATACCTATCAACGTAGATTCAGTTCTTACACTCATTTTAGCTAAATGATCTACATATTCATTATGTTTAAAACCAATAATATGTGCTTTGACCCAAATAAATTTTATGTTGACTCCAGTCGATGACAAATGGCAATTCAATGTTTTTTATGCTCTGCAAAACTGAAAGGCAATCTGACAGAGTTAAAAAATGTCTATTGCAGGTGTTTTAAACATATTTTAGAGCTTCAAGTATAGCTGTTGATTCCGCTGACAAGATTGAAAATTCAATTGGTAGTTTATACTTGAATTCTACGTTTGTAGCAGGTAAAAAGTATGCGCATCCAGTCCCTTCTGTTGTTTTTGATGCGTCTGTGTATATTACTGTGGCTTTCCTGTAACCCTGCAGTAGAGATCTTAGAAGATTGCTACTCATGTGGCGTTCTCACTATAAGTAGGTATTATAACCTCACTTCTGTGGAATAAAGAGAAGTAGTCTAAGTTTCTGTCAACCTTGTGCAATTTCTTGAAAAAAAAAATAGGATTTTTCTGTAATACCATGCATAAAGGCGGGGAAGGTTTTTTCTCCCAATATTTGTTTGTAAGATCTGCCTCGTTAAGTTACGGACGCTTGAAAATAACTGGGAGTTAGTTAATAGAATTTTAAGAAGGCTTTTTTCACTTAAAAAAGTTTCTTCTATTTTCAAGGGGTAGCTCAGCGGCTTCAACATATAAGGGTTGTATAGAAGTTGATCTCATAGCACCCAAACATACCCTCATAATAGAATTTTGAAACGTCTCAATTTTTCTTAAAAGGTTCTTGGAGGCGGAACCATAAAGAGTAGCACCATAATCTAGAATAGATCATATATAAGCGCGATAAAACTTCTGGAATTGCTGCATTTGTTACATCTATCAAGCACGTACTCTATGTGTTGTCTCCAAGTTAACTTCTTATCCAAAATAAGGTCTAGATATTTGAAATGATTTTGAAGCTTAAAACATTGATCGTTCAGAATGATATTTTCATTTGTAGAAATGTTATGTCTTGTGAAGATAGATACTACTGATTTTTCTATAGATAAATTCAGACCATTCTCTAAGAACCATGAAAAAAGGGATTTACATACTTTGCTAAGGCTTTGAATACAGGTTTCATATTTTTTGTTTTCTGTATAGATGCAGAAATCGTCGGCATACTGTACGATTTTGAATGAACTGTTATTTATTTGGATGTTATGTATGTTACAGCTGTATATCTTGAATAAGATTGAAGATAAAACTGAGCCTTGTGGTATACCTTGATAATTATATCGAAGTCCAATTACCTTGTTATTATGATCTCTTACATAGATGATCCTCTTTGTGTAAAATCCAAGTATTGTATCCACGAATGCAATTGGCATATGAAATAAATTAACCATTTTATTTCTTAAAGTTGACAAGCAAACTGATTCGTATGCTCTCTCAATATCCAAGAATAGTTCTGTTAAATAGTTGTTTCTAGTTAAGTTATTTTGTACATCTACCACAATGGTTGTTAGAGCATCTAGTGTTCCAAAGCTTCTTTTATATCCAAACTGATTTTCTGGTAGCAAATTATTTTTTTGTAACCGCCAATCCAGTTTAAATTTTATGAGTCTCTCTAGAGTTTTAAAAACACAGGAAAGTAACTATATTGGTCTGTATGAATTTGCACCATTTGGATCGTTACCGGACTTTAGGATAGGAACAACAATGGCGTTTTTAAATGAATCAATAACGATGTTATTTTGAATGATATCATTAAATACCTGTAATAGTAGATCTTTAGCGTCTCTTGGTAGGTTGGTTAACATAGGGTATTTAATTTGATCTATCCCTGGGGAGGTATTATTGTAATTTTTAAGAGCAAAATTTAATTCATAAAAGGTTGCAACAAAATGTGATTAGATTGGTGACTTTGTTCGGATTGGTTAGAGAAATATTGAACCTAGGGAGGAGAAACTTTATAAAAGAAGTCCTCTAAAACTTCATTGCTGAACGGTTTTATACTATTCTGCGTTCTTCGATTTATTCTGTTGGCTTGTGACCATATTTGCTTAGAAGAGGTATTTTTGTTTAAATTGGGGTACCATTTGATCCAACTGGATTTAGTTTTTTGCTTCAACTGCTTTTTGTTTCGAGCAGTAAATTCCTGACATTTTAGTAGAAGTAGTTATCAAAACTCGATGAAAGTTTGTAAGCTTTAATGACTTTTTCTTTTATTAATTAATATATCACATTCAGGGTCCCGCCATGGTGGTGGGGGTCGATTTTTAAGTTTAAGAATTTTATATTTAGGGATAGATTTTGAAGCAGATTCATTAATACAATCAATAACAAAATTATAATTTTCGTAACTGTTTAAAGAGCTACTGTAGTTGGCAAACATTTTTTCTATTAAGGATGTATACTGTGACCAATTGGCTTTATTGATATTCCATTTGCTTTTTGGATAAATGTTTCATGTGATATGTGGAAAGGTTCATGGCTATAGCAAAATGATTTGACCCTAAGGTATCTGAAGAGACGGACCAGTTAACGCTACTGGCTAGATTAGCTGTATAGATAGAAATGTCAATAATAGATTTCTGAGTACCATATTTGGGAAGATATGTGGGTTCCCCATTATTTAAAATAATGAGATCTAGGTCCTCGATACTGCTGAAGATTTGATGACCTACAGCATCATTGTGCAGTGAGCCCCACAATGAGTTATGAGCATGCATATCCCCTCCAATTATACAAGGTGATGTAACTTGAGGGAAGATATTTTTCCAATTATCTTTAGAAGTACGGACTTTAGTTGGCCTATACACAGACAAGAAACTTAATTCTAAATTGTTAAATTTAACGGAGATGTCACAAACTAAAATTTTATCCTTGAAATTTTTAGTAATATTCACTTGACAGAATGGGATAGAAGTTTTAATCAAAATTGTTACTCCGGTATACCCATCGTATCTATCCTGGCGGACTATATTATAACCTTTAAATGTATAATTTTAATTTGGTTTGAACCATGTTTGAACCATGTTTCACTTAACAACGCTATATCAATGTTTTCAGTTAAAACCATGTTAAAAAATGAACTAAACTATTTTTATTGAATGCAACGGACCTTCCGTTCCATTGTAAAATTCTCAGAGTTCTTTGTCCTTGGGAAACCTTATTTACTAAAGATATCCTCCAACATCTGATTCTAACGAATAAATAAAAAGTGGTAAAATAAAATAACTGAAAACATTCATATTGGTTTTTTTAATAATGCATTTTGACCTTGGATTAATGTTTAAATAAGAAATACTGTCAGAAGAAAGTTTCATTTGAATTACATAATTTAGATACATAATTTTGAATTTGATATATGCTAAGAATTTTATTTCAATGTTTTAGTATCCTCCAATACTGAAAATATTTTTTGATTTATGCTCTCATTATCTACAGTTTTAAATCCTCAAGTGTGTGAATATTTTTTAAAAAATTCCGTCACTGCCTGCGCAATATTTTTATTATCACCTTTTGCAGGTTGAAAGGTAGATTGCGTTGGATACTGGGGAAGATGATGTAATGGTCCAAAACGGAAGTTAAACATGGAAGGGTTCTGTAAGTTTAGAGATGAGGGAAAAGTAGTGACTTTACGTTTTTTGTTGTTATGGGTTAGTGCCATAGGTCTGCTACTTTCCGAATGTTGAGAATTTGTAGGTTGTGGCTGCTGGAAAGCATGTTTATTACCAGAACTTTGAGGTAGTTTCGGGAATTCTGCCTCATAGTTTGCTAAGACAGAAAAGCGATTGTTCGTTGTTATTTCTGAATATGAAGATTGAAAAAGCTTTTTGGCTTCTAAGAAGGATACTTTCTGTTATATCTTCAAATTTTTAATACGTTTCTGTTCCTTGTGAATTGGGCATAGTTTGGAAATCGATGTATGCTGTGTACTATTGCATTGTATAAATGATTTATTAGATTCGGAACAGTTGTGTTCTTCGGTTTTTACAGATCCACATAAAATACAATGTTCTTGGCTGCTTTTGCACTGTTTTGATATGTGTCTGAATCTCAAACATCTATAGAATTGTGTGACCCTGCCTATAAACTTTTCCACATTAAAATAAACAAAATTAACGGATATATGGCTTGGTAATATGTTACCTTCAAAGTTGACTGCAATAGTCTTCTTAGGTACATATTCAGTTTTACCAACTTTTTCAACTTTCCTGTGCATTCGTATGATGTCTACAACCCTTGAGTTTGAATTTGTTTTGTTTTCAAACAGACCCTTGACTTCTAAAAGGTGATTAGGTATGAAAGTTTTTAAGTTTAATTCTTTTAAATTTTTATTTGTGACCAACTTGTTAGCTTCTGCTATTGAATTTAATATTACTTTAACGCGATTTCCACCTATTCCCTTAATTTCCTGAATGTTTTGTACGTTTAGATTTTTGTGTAAAATATGTCCTACAAACATAGGATGCAAACGACCCAAATTTTGCTGATTAGTTTTTTCAACATATGCGCAATAATTATTTAACGAATACTTATCTGGATTTATTGAGTCAAATAGTTTTGGTTCATCCTCCTTAGTACCTATTGTTCCCAATTCCATGACGGCAGCAGTACTTCCATATTGGAAAAAATATCACCTTCACAAAAAACTCCACTTTCACAGAACCCTCCACTTTCACCATCTGGCGTCTTATTTTTTACGCTCCCCATGGGAAAGCGAAGTTTTTAAAATATAACTTATTTAAATAATTTTGATAAATTTAGTAACACGAAAAAGCAAAAACTTAAACATAATTAATACCAAATCGATAAGCGGTTATTGTTGTTTGACTTCTCTCTTCGAAGGTTCAAGCGAAACTGCATTTGCATACTTGACTCGAACATTACAGCAGGGTTAAAAAACAAAGAAATATAATGTTTTCTTTGTTTTTCCAAAATCAGATTTTCTGCTCTTGGACTAAAATATATACATTACACATCGTTATTTTATGATTTAATACTTCTATAAAAAATTTGTGTCAGTAAAACAGCCAATATCGCGATACGTCCCTGGACATCGGTTACTCGAATTTCATAACATACAAAATATTATCTGTTTGAATTTGCAGACAGACGAGATATCGACGGACCCGACATTACTATATATATATATATATATATATATATATATATATATATATATATATATATATATATATATATATATATATAGACATATATATACATATATATATAATTTAAAAAAGTACTTACAAACTAATTCTTTGAGAACCGCGATAAAAACCCTATACTCATATATTTTATTTTATTGCTCATATACAAACAAAACATCATATCAATTTATAACATATCTGTACCCCAGAAGTAAACTGTCGTAACTACAAAAATTGCGATTTTCAGGTTATTGTCGTAACTGCATCAAAAAATATTAAACTTTTTAGTGGTAAAGTATCATAACTGCAATATGTAAGCAACGTCAAAAACACTGTTTTTAAACTGTCTTATAGTAGAGAACTACTTAGAAGGTTAACTATCTTAATATACCTTACGATTGTTTACTTCTCACTTCACAGCTTTGAACACCTCTAGAAGTAAACTGTCCTAATGTATTATTCGATTGTTTAACTCTCACCACTCCCTTCCATTTGATTCGGCTGTACTCGCACTCCTAGAGCAGTTACGACTTGACTTGTTTGTCATTAAGTTCATAGTTTTGAATTCAATGGTAGAAATATTAGAGTGTGTAAAACCTTCTTTTTAAATACACTAAGCATTTCTGAAACAACTGTGAAAACTACACTGGCTAAAAAAGTTGAAGGTGGTTTAGTTTTGCCAGATAAAAGAGGAAGAAAGACACCAAGCAATAAAGTTGCAAATAATATTCGAGAAACAATACGTGAGCACATAAAAAGTTTCCCAGTGGTCGAAAGTCATTATAGTAGGGCAAGATCTGCCCGAAAATACTTAGGGAATGAGCTTAATTAATCAAAAATGTTTTCATTATATCTTGAGGACTGTAAGCAAAAGAAAATTCCTGAATCTGATATAGGAAAACAGTGGTTGTACAACCAAATTTTTAACATGGAATTCAATTTGTCATTTAAATTACCAGCAAACGACACCTGTGACCATTGCGATGAATTAAAAATAAACATAGATAATGCCAATGAAGAAAATAAACAGGAGTTACAGGTTAATTTGGAATCTCACTGGGCAGAAGCCCAACTTAGATATAAATTGAAAAATTCAGATAAAATTTTGTCAAGGGAACTTTCATCGAAAGAAATTGTAATAATGATTGATCTGCAGAAGTGTTTGCCAACACCTTATTTGACAAACACACATTCTTTTTATTTAAGAAAATTATGGACTCTCAACCTAACCATTCTAAATAGTACTAACGGAAAAGCCCACTGTGCCATGTGGGATGAAACAGTTGGGACACGCGGTGCTTGCGAAGTCTCCTCCTGTATTTTGAAGTGAGCACTCGATAATATTGCTACTGGTGATACAGAAACATTAACTATTTGGTCAGATAATTGCGGAGACCAAAACAGAAATTTTACTTTGGTTGCAAGCTATATTTGGTTACTTAGAGTATTGCCATCATTAAAAGTCATCAATCATAAGTTCCTTCTTCGAGGACACACCCATATGGAGGTAGATGGAGTGCACTCTGTTATTGAGCGTTCTAAAAAACAAATTAGTAATTCAACTACATTGATGACTCCGTGGGATTGGCAACAGTTCATATGACAGTGTAAATTTAAGGAGCTTTTAGGTGTTTATGACATGGCCATCGAAGACCTAAAAAATTTAAGGTTCTGTTTGATTATGTAGAATCTCCTTTAATTAGTAGAAAACGAAATACTGAAAAGGAAGATTTTAAAATTAGTGAAGTCGTACATTTGCAACTAAGGAAAGGAGAAGAAATTCTTTATTATAAGACGTCTTTTTCCCAGGAAAGCTTTAAAATGGTAGATCTGGGCAAGGGCACCAGAAGAGCAAAGTGGCCTGAATATATTCCACAGACAAATGCTACTAGAAAACCTATAAGCACTTTAAAGTACAGAGACCTTATAACTTTATTAAAGTAGGTACCACAGTGCTTCCACCATTTCTATGAGAGCATTCCTCACTCTACAAGTACAAATGACTTATAAAAAGCAGACGGAAACTTTTAAAATTATGTTAAGTATTCATTATTTTTGTATTATTATAAATAAATAATTTAGTTTTTTGATAACACCATGTTATTTATTTATTTTAATTATTTTTGTCCATTTCAGATTAATCGCAACTACTTTAACATAACAGTTAAATTTGAGGTAAACTATCGTAACTGCTCCCCTTGACTAACCGGAAACGCGATGAAGTTCTAAATAGTTTTGTATATTATTTGAGAATAAATTTTGTAAAAAAAAGTTAATTTTAGTCCGCCCAATTAAATTGATACTATCAAAAAATTGTATAATATAGGGACCAAAATGTTCGAGACCCGTTTCTGGCAAATACTGAAAAGTGTAGTTACGACACTTTACTTCTGGGGTACAGATATATATATATATATATATATATATATATATATTATATATATATATATATATATAATATATATATATATATATATAATATATATATATATATATATATATATATATATATATATATATATATATTAGTATAATGGTAAGGTTGATTGGGTTAGCAGCTGAATAATGAAAGCCAAAGTGTGCTCTTTTCAACGATTTCGTTATATTTCGTTAAATTTCTTTAACATCTTCAGACGAATGCTACAATATGTTACAAAATGGTGAAATTGTGTATTTTACATAAGATGTAGTGAAACACTTACTTGTGTGAGGTTGCAGGCAAAAGTGGTATTTGAAAGTTCCATGTTGAAAAACTTTTTTGAAGATTTTTTATAGCAAAAAAAAAGGAATAAGTTGTATGCGTTATATGGTGGCTTGAAAACTCAAACAATACAAGTGCATTTTTGTTATTTCCTCCAGTGTGCTAGTACAATACAAATATTAAAAAACATTGAACATTTAAGAAACAATACAGTTAAAACACAACTACATATCACATTGTCATTTTTTGGACAAGGTCTGGTCAAACCTATGCACAAGGAGGTGGAAATCTAGTATGTACCTCAAGGTTAATGTGTCTTGTCAGTTATCATATTAGGAGATGTCAGCCAGAGAACTAAAGCTGTGTTCAGTTTATGTGTAAAGTTACATTTAATTGAAAATTATGTTATGTTAATTTAAGACATGGACAGTTAATTAAATTCTGTTATTAATAAATACATATAGAATTTATTTATTTCTTTGTGATTATTTCTTTTAAAGTTATTTTAATTATTGTTATTACTCTTAAGAATTTTATTTCCTGGAAAAATGCAACAATTGCAGTAATAATGATTAAGTTTCTACTTCAATTGGATGGTCAGAAGAGTTTTAATAGACAATATTATACTGTTCAGAATATTACAGTTCGTTGGCTTGATTATTTTTTGTTTCCAACTGCAGTAGAAAGGAATAAATTTCACTAAGGTGTTGTATATCTGATTTTGTGTTGATTATATTATCTGTTGTTGCTATGTGAGTCATTTCTAAAAAAATTTTCTCTTATAAGCTGTTTCTTTTTCGAGGATTTTGACATCTGCAAAATTCATTCTGTGGTTATGGGTGTGAACGTGGTTGGCTAGGGTGCATCTATCTGAGTAAAGTCTACAGTCACTTTTGTGAGTGGTAACACGGTCTTTAAGACGTCTAGAGGTTTGGCCGATGTACTTGCCATTACAGTCCATACAAGGGATACTTTAAACAACATTAGATATTTGGTCATGCGGAGTACGATCTTTCATTTTTGAGAAAATAGAGTTTACTGTTAAAACTGTTTTATTGGCTATTTTGATGTTATCATATGATTTAAAGATTCTAGTTAGTTTTGGTGTTAGTTCCCGTATGTAGGGCAGCACACAATATGTTGGAAGGGTTTGACTGGTAACCGTATTCTGTGAATTCGTACTTGCTATGTTCGAATGTTCGGAGGTAGTTAGATTGATAGATGTTACTGATGTAGTATTATATAAAAGTGTTTTTAAAAGAAGAGGTGGATAGGAATTATCTATAAAGAGATCATAAAGTATTTTGAGATTCTTTTGATGGAATGATATATCTGAAATTTGTAGAACCCTATTTTTTATTTGTTTTACTAAGTTTAGTTTGGTGGAGTGTTTATGATAGGACATGTAGTTAATGTACCTGCCTGAACTCATTGATTTTGTGTACCAATCAACTATAATGATGTTATCATTTGAGCGGATTAATTTAGTGTCTAAGAAAGGAATAGATTGATTTTCATCTTCGACTTCCATGGTAAACTGTATGTAAGGATCGTAGCTATTGAATATAAATAGTAGTTCATCTATCATATTGTTGGGTATAGCTAAGATCATGTCATCTACATATTTCTTTAAAAAGAAAAGGTTGAAAGGTAGTACTGGAATGATTGTGTCTAACAGGTCATCCATTACATATGCAGCAAGAATGGGGCTAATTTTTGCTCCCATTGGTGTTCCAAAAGTTTGTTTGTAATATGTATTGTCAAAAGAAAAATAGGTATTATTGAATAAGAAGGTGATTAGGTTTTGCTATCAATTTAACCTTAATTCAATAAATAATTTCTATTATTCTAATACTTACAGTATATTCAGATCACACAATTTTTTTACACTATTCAATACCACATACTTTACCTGTGCACTATATCAATTTTTAATTATAAAATTTTACCAAAAACAAAAGTTATTTTGAATTGTTCTCCCAGCGACACAAATACGTGTTTATCACCACTATACCAGGGCCGGCCGACTAAATAGGGAAACCACATGCAAGCTAACCAACACATAACCTTGAGGTAGTTGTAATCTATTAAATTTATTGTGAACTTCAAAAGAATTTTTTATGTAGTAATCATTATTACAGTCATAAGCAGAGGTTAGGATTTCAGTAATAAAACCAGCAATATTCTCAGTAGGAGCTCCTATTGACGATACTATAGGTCTAACAGATAATGTTGGTTTGTGTATTTTAGTCAGAGAATAGTATTTAGGTGAAATGATATTATATGAATTAAATATATGTTCATAAACTTAATCACCTTCTTATTCAATAATACCTATTTTTCTTTTGACAATACATATTACAAACAAACTTTTGGAACACCAATGGGAGCAAAAATAAGCCCCATTCTTACTGCATATGTAATGGATGACCTCTTAGACACAATCATTCCAGTACTACCTTTCAACCTTTTCTTTTTAAAGAAATATGTAGATGGCATGATCTTAGCTATACCCAACAATATGATAGATGAACTACTATTTATATTCAATAGCTACGATCCTTACATACAGTTTACCATGGAAGTCGAAGATGAAAATCAATCTATTCCTTTCTTAGACACTAAATTAATCCGCTCAAATGATAACATCATTATAGTTGATTGGTACACAAAATCAATGAGTTCAGGCAGGTACATTAACTACATGTCCTATCATAAACACTCCACCAAACTAAACTTAGTAAAACAAATGAAAAATAGGGTTCTACAAATTTCAGATATATCATTCCATCAAAAGAATCTCAAAATACTTTATGATCTCTTTATAAATAATTCCTATCCACCTCTTCTTTTAAAAACACTTTTATATAATACTACATCAGTAACATCTATCAATCTAACTACCTCCGAACATTCGAACATAGCAAGTACGAATTCACAGAATACGGTTACCAGTCAAACCCTTCCAACATATTGTGTGCTGCCCTACATACGGGAACTAACACCAAAACTAACTAGAATCTTTAAATCATATGATAACATCAAAATAGCCAATAAAACAGTTTTAACAGTAAACTCTATTTTCTCAAAAATGAAAGATCGTACTCCGCATGACCAAATATCTAATGTTGTTTAAAGTATCCCTTGTATGGACTGTAATGGCAAGTACATCGGCCAAACCTCTAGACGTCTTAAAGACCGTGTTACCACTCACAAAAGTGACTGTAGACGTTACCCAGATAGATGCACCCTAGCCAACCACGTTCACACCCATAACCACAGAATGAATTTTGCAGATGTCAAAATCCTCGAAAAAGAAACAGCTTATAAGAGAAGACTTTTTTTAGAAATGACTCACATACCAACAACAGATAATATAATCAACACAAAATCAGATATACAACACCTTAGTGAAATTTATTCCTTTCTACTGCAGTTGGAAACAAAAAATAATCAATATTGTTCTGAAGCTATTTTCTTGTGGCATTGTAAATTAATTACTATTAAACTGGGAATAAGCCACAATTAAAGATAAAAATACGTTTATTGACGTTTCAATTTCCACTTCGGAAATCGTTCTCAAAATACAAACAGTAAATTAAACAAATTTTGTTTTTTGTTACATAGTGAAAAATTCTTCTAATAATTTAATTTTATCTGACTCATTTATATTGACAATTCAGACATACATTATGCATTAATAATTGACTGTAACTGATTTAGTAACTGTAACTTAATTTCTGACTGACTTAATGTAACTTAATTCTTGAATTCTTCTAAATAACTTACTTAATAATCGATTGTAACTGAATAATTGACTGTAACTTAATGACTTCCTGTAACTTAATGCCTTCTTCTAACTTTACTAACTTCACGAATCAAGTTTTACTTACTTAATAATGAAGCTTGCTCCAAATTACACCGCTTATATATCTTTTCATGGTTCCAGAATGATCGGGAAAGAAATCATGTTGTAAACTTTTCATCTCATCCATAGATGAAAGTTCTGAAATCATCTACTATGCAAATAGGGCTAATTGTCTTATGTATTGACGTTTTCTAGAAAATTCTAGTGAGAACCTTATGGACATTTAGGCTTTTCAGATCAGAATTCACTATTATATATATAAACTAAATATCTTACACTAATACACTGCTATTTTACATCCATAATTATATTTAAATTAAAATCCCAAACTAATAAATATGTCAAATATGTAAAAATGTCAAATAACATATACCTATTTATTTATAGAATAAAATAAAATAAAAAACTTTTAAAACTTAATCCTATGCTCAATTTTCAAAAATACCCTCATATAATTATTTTTTAATAATATTTGCTAGTATATGACTTATAAATTATTTCTTTAACCACTATTTAAGTAAGTTTATTAATTAAACATCATAATATTACTATGCTAATTTCTTGTATATCTAATTATTATTCCAATATATATATATATATATATATATATATATATATATATATATATATATATAAGGATCACTCTGACGAGTGGTGGGTTCTAGTATCGGTCTCAAGGTGGAGAAATAAAAGACAAAGTTGATAGGCTACTTTATCTATTTTGAAGACGTTTCGCTTTCGTATTCTGAAAGCATCATCAGTTCATCTAAAAAGTACAATATGGGAACCACACAAGCATGGAAACGATGTTATAATTGTTACCTTAAAAAGACATGTAGCAGTCAAAGTTATTTACAATTATGTGAATAAAACTCAAGTAAATGGACATTATACAGTGATATTGTATAAACAATCAAGTAACTAACAACATATAGCAACTTATAAAAAATTAGCACAACAACTGACCATGTGGTCTAAAGTTAGTGAAATATTTCTTAAGTAGTGAAAAAGAACCAAGAAAATCATAGATATACTTCCAACTATTTAATAATTATAAAGCTTTGATTTTAACTTTAGGTAGCATTATAAGTGATGTTAATAAAAATTTATTTAAAAAGTGGTGTAAATGAAGTTACCGATCAAAGCCTTACAGCTGTCGCCGGAAAATGGCGTTAAATGAACCAGACCGAACTAAACCGCTAAAAGACAGCCAACCTTGAGGTCAAAAATCTTTTGACAGAGCAACAAGGTGGAGGTACCACCCCAAATAATTGGGCGGTCAATTTAAAAGTTTAAATGAGTGTGGATGACAAGCCGCTTGTAAGAGACAAACAAATGAAAGAAATTGGTATTGTAATAGCAACTCCTTGCATTAATTAGTCTAGAACTAACAAACAGGAGAATTTCATTTAACCTCATATATAGATAATAACGTTAAACATTATGGCTAGATAATCCGCCACAGGTGATCAACGATAAGATAATTTCCACAGCCCAAGGTCCAGACGCTTGGAACTGTAATTTGAAAAGGATTCTATGAATCCATTACAATATTTGTATTATGTTATTCAAGTAGAAAATTGTTCACACTAATCTAAGCAATTAGTGTAAGAATATGCAATGTAAGTTGCATATGCTACAGTGAGTTAAGTAAAGAATATTTAATTATTTTATTTAATTATAGTTTATTTCTATTTTATGTATATTTTAATTATTTAATAAAAATTGAAAAAAAGAGTTCAAATAGTACACCTTGCATGACATTTATATAATGAAAAGATCATAAAGCCTAATTCTGCAAAATTAAAGCATGATATATTTGGCTCAAGTTACTTATGTCAGTTCTCTTATTTAAAGCATTAGGATGTTTAAGAATTGAACACATTTCCAAAAACTGTCTTTTAACTAGATTGCGTTCAGTGGCAAGAATCTTAACTTCATTGAAATCTACTTTATGTTTAGTATTTATCGCGTGTTGTGCCAGAGCACAAGTGTGTTTTGATAAATTAATGTCACTACGATGTGAAGTGAGACGACCTTTTAATGATCTACCAGTCTGACCAATGTAACATAAATCGCAATTAGCGCATGGAATTTGATAAATCGTGTTAACTTGTTCCAAAGTGGACAAGGGTGTTTTAGTTTTTGAAAACAAATTTCTAACAGTTTTCGCATTCTTGACAGCAATTTTAACCGGTATGTTATTTTGCTTATACAGTTTAATAAGCTTCTCAGTAACTTAAGGAAAATAAGGTAAATTAGAATAATGGGTGGAAGGATTCTCAAGATCAGTATCATGCAGAACAATGCTATTCATTGAATTATTTGAAATGGTTCTAATTTGGTCACCATTGGGTATGTCATCAAATGAGGATCCATAGCTTTGTGAGTAAAGGTATATATTTATGACAGATGAAGGATATGAATTTTCTATTAGAATGTTTCTTAATAACTTAAGGGATACCCTTCGATTAATTGGATGTGTCAATTTATTTAATCGGCAGCTTAGAGCTTTTATAGCGTCTGTCAATAAGATGGGACAAAAGTGGATATATATCACCAAATACAGCAAAATCACTTAAGATACACAACGCTATTCCACCAAAAAATTTATGGTTTACCTAAAACACACAAGGAGAACATACCTCTACGTGCTATCGTTTCCTGCATTCAATCACCCTTCGAAAATCTTTCAAACTTCTTGAAAAACATTATTTCTAATGTCATAAATAAAAATCCTTATTATATTAAAGATTCCAATGATCTTATTTCTAAAATTAAAAACATTCACGTACCGGATAACTATAAATTAATCTCTTTAGATGTCATTTCACTATACACTAACATCCCAATAAAACTTGCCACTGACATCATTAAAAAGAAGTGGAATGACATAAAAGAATCCACTAACATCCCATTGCAAGAATTCCAATCATCTGTAGAGTTAACGTTAAACTCAACATACTTTTTATATAAAGACGAAATATACCAACAAATGGATGGATGCGCAATGGGTGCAAGTATTTCTAGTGTCATTGCCCAACTGGTTCTGGAAGACTTAGAAGAATCTGTCATGAGTCATTTAGATTTTATTGTACCATTCTTCTACCGCTATATCGATGACTGCGTCTGTGCTATTCCGACAAATAAAACAACCGAAATTTTAGATATTTTCAACAGTTACCATCCAAAATTAAAGTTCACTATAGAAATTGAACAAAATAATAAAATAAACTTTCTGGATATCACCTTACATCGCATTAACAATACAGTTAAAACCATGTGGTTTACAAAAGAGACATGGTCTTCACGATATCTTAACTACAATTCCCATCATCCATTTTCCCATAAGAAGTCTGTAATTATAAGTCTCGCTGATAAATCTATAAAACTAACAGATCCAGAATACAGACCAACTGCAATAAAAAAAGCAAAAAATGCCCTCCTAAAGAATGCATATCCCGAACATCTAATCGAAACTATTTTCAAATCAAGATTCAATAAATTTTATAACACTACAACTAACAACAAACCCAACAGTATCAAAACCACTTATACAACTCTTCCATATATAAAAGGTTTATCCGAACAACTAACAAATCTTTTAGCCAAACATAATATAACAGTGGCCAACAAAGGCAACAACCTCTTAAATAAATATTTCACAAAACTAAAAACACAAACTCCAAAACTTGAAAAATCACATGTTGTTTACGAGATACCATGTACTAGCTGTGAAGGTGTCTATATCGGTCAAACCAGTCAACTGCTTCAATCCAGAATTCGTTCTCACAAATACGACAAGAACAACGTCA
>OU898283.1:63107055-63177055 GCA_918026665.1 Diabrotica balteata | reverse complement strand
AAACCTGCAAATATCGAAGACTTAAAAACAATAATTCGTAAAGAAATAAACAATATTTCTTAAGAAACCATAAACAAGGTTCTACAAGAATTTGTACAACGTTTGGGTTACTGTAAAATACAACAAGGGCTATAATTCGAACATTTAAGATAAACTCATGTGTTAATTACTGGATTACTTTGAAGTTATTTATTCTAATTTATTTATAATTTATTAATATTAGAAATCAATAAAAAATAATTTTAAAAGCGCATATTTCAAATTATACCCGTTATATCCTCAGTATTATACTTTTTTATAATTAGCTTGTTTTTATCGATCTAAAAATGTTCTAAAATACAGAGTGCGATATTTAAAAAAAGAGCCGATGACATCATCATCTTAATGTGTATCACCTTGCATAATAAAATTTTATTGTAAAATGTAGAACATTAAACTTAAAAATCGACGTGTTTTAGATTTTTTTAAAAAGGCTTTTCATTTAAGAAATATTGAATTTATTCCATACTTTACGGACACACTGTATATTAAAAAAATTAAATTTATTTATGAAAATGAAAATAATTTAAATCAATGCTAGATGCTCTTAGGTAACTGTTTCTACTTCTAACCAACTTAGCCGTTAAAGACAAACTCAGGATGTATCCCGTCAAGATCAGGCGACCTTCCAGTTTTCATGTCTCGGAGGGCTGATGTTATTTCTTCAGTAGTGAATTCGTGTTAGAGATCTGATGTATGTCAGGCTGTTTGGCGTAACTTATTGAGTTTATTTTGCTATATATTTTGTGTATATTAGATCACGTGTAGCTCTAGATTTTTAAGTAGGCCCCAATATTATCTGATCTACTTTTTAAAATCTATCTTCTCCTTTATTTTTATTCGTGTATCTTTCCGAATTTCATTTAGTGTTTCTAATCGGTTATTAGCTACGTACGGTAACAATCCTCCATGTAGTCATTGTAAAGTTCTTCACATTCATATACCTAATTATTGTAACCTAGCTATAGAAAGTTTTAATTTCCAAAGAATTTATAATAATGTACAAATTACCCTAAGTGATATAATTTAATGTACACAATTTATTAGGGTGCAAATCATATTCAGATTCATAATGAGTTTTATGTATTTATATTACAATAATATGTGTTTACTTTACCAAAGTATGTCGTATCTACATGAAACAATTAATTTTATCTTAATTTTTATTTCAGATCATACGAAATCATAAGAATGGTGGATCTCATAGATCAAAATCATGGACAGATCATACGAATTATCCTAAAGAGAAGATAATTTCATATACCAGACCCTACATAAAGAGACAGTACGTAACTTGCACACAAGAGGTTAGTTTTACCCTAATTAATCGGTATTTTTATTTACTTAAATTGAAGTACTTATCATTGTTCTGATGATCATTGGTATCAGAACAATGGAAATTTCTATTTTGCGGAAAACGAGCAATTATTCCACTAACTTACGTTTTATATGGACAAAAATAAAAAAAGAAATCACAAAAATCTTTTTTTGCACTAAATACTTTACAAAAAATGTAACAGACCTGTAGATAAATAGATTTATTGAGGTGGCTTTTGGTCATTTTTCAAATCGATTGTGGTCCTCTAATCGTAGATTACATTCTCTAGCCTTACCCTTTTTAAAAGATATAATACCTTCGACATTAAATCTTCTATAGCTCTTTTCCGGTGACTTTTCTTCGCCTAATATAAAGAACCACACATTTGCCAGACTGGAGCACTGACACAAAATGTGATCTGCTGTTTGTTCCTCTGGATTACAGAATCTGCATAGGTCATCATCTGCCAATTTCATCAGCTTCAACTGCCTATTCAGCTTACAGTGCCCTGTTAGCAGACCTACTATGACTTTGACTATTTTTCTGTCAATGATTATTAGGTCTGCTGTAAATTTTGGCGAATGTTCTTTTAAATTTAATGAACTGTTTCGCTTGTCTATGTCCTGGTGAATTCCTCTACCATTCCAGAGATTTGTGAGATACACACTTACTTGTAGTCGTTCTTGTTACTGCCTTATCAACACCGCTGAAGAATTCTGGTCACATGAATGGCATTAATGAATGTTGTTTGGACATTTCATCTTTTTTTTATTGCTCTTGTGACTTCTCGTGCTCTTGTACCCAGGTACGATCTTCTAGTTTATTATGGCACCAACACAATCTCATACTAGCTTAGAATTGACCTCTACAGAATGAAGTGACCTTAAGCTCTGCCTGGCTATCTATGAAGATGGCTATTGAATTCTTTTTTTCTGCCTTTCTATTTCTTCTACATTGTGATAGATTACCGCTATTTATGCTTGAAAATTGTGATATCAGTGGATTGATTTACCGGGAAATGTATCCCTTGCTTTGTTCCTACTATACCGTCCCCTACACCATCTGATGTTCTTTAGCCATTAGGGTACCAGGTAACCTCTGCTTGTATGGGTACATCTTCCTTCCAGTCTTTTCTATCTAGTATATTAATTTTGAATTTATTGTGAAAGCTCTATCTCGAAGCTGTTGCATCGATGGGTTGCCCCATTGTTGACGCTGAAGGTCTGGGTTGCGGAATATATGGTCTGGCAATTCTTTGTTTTCCTGATATATAGACGACTTCGAAGTTTAATTCTTGTAGGACGAGAGCCCAACGGGAAAGCTTTGCTTTGTCAGACTTGTATTTGTCCAATCAGAGCAAGGCGCAGCTATCCGTGAAGAGGGTGGTCCGTGTGTCTTGTAGAAAGTGTTTATATTTCTTTAAGACCCAAACCACTGCAAAGCAATATTTCTCGTTGATATGGTACCTACGCTCTGTCGGTTTCAGTTTGGTGGAGCTGTAGACCACTATCATATCACTAGGTTTTTATAGCAGACAATATCTGAAGCGTCTGTTTGTAAGCTGAACCGTTGGCTGGCCGTTTCAGTTATAGCTTACCAGAGATTGCTGCCTTAATCTCTTTGACGGCTTTTTTCGCTGTCATTTCATTTGAACTTCTTGTTGCCCGCTGTCAGGTCTGTTAGTGGTGTGACTATGTAGGCGAAGTTTGGAACAAATCTCGCAGCCAGCTTGCTGTTCCTATGAAGCCTCCTAGTTGCCTTAGGGTACGTGGAGTGGTAAAGCCTTGGATCTTTTGGCAGTGCTTCTGCAGTGCTTGTGTGTACAGAGCTCTGATCGTGTGGCCCAGATATTCGAGTCTGCTGCGAATTTTCATTTTTTTCAGGGAAACCCAAAGGCCATGGCATAGAAGTCTCTCAAGTCCAACTGAAGTTGAACTTCCCCCCAGCCTTCGGAAAACATGATGGTGTCGTCCATATACCCTTGACTAACTCGACGAAGCCGCCCAGAGATGTTGTGACGAGCTTCTAGAACGCTGCGGGACCGTTCTTCAATCCGAATGGCATCAGCGTGAACTCGTATGCCGATAAATCGGATAGGCTGAACGCAGTCTACGGTTTTGTTTCTTCGTGCAGTGGGATTTACTAAAACCCGCTCTTCAGATCGAGGGTGGAGAAGATCTTTGCTGTGCCTAGTTCCTTTATACTCTCATGGATCGGAGGCATGTTGGAGACTTCTTCCACGGTTATCTTCCGATAGTCTACGTATAATCTCGGTGTCCCATCTTTTTTCGTCATAATGTCTACAGGACTGTTGTAGGGGCTCTTACTGGGTTGGATGACTCCCGCAGATAAAGTTTTCTGAACCTCTTGGAACATTAACTGGCTGATTTTTGTCGGTGTGACGAGCCCGTTATCAAGCTCCAGTTCATCTGCTACACGTCTGGGGACCTCTTCGGATCGGGACGTCGCTATCCGCATGTGTTTGGCTTCAGTTGGTCCATTATGATGCGGCAGCGTTTTCCCTCCATTATTTCTGGGATTACTCTTCTGAAAAGAGATATCTTCTTTGTGATGAACTTGGCCGCTGACTCCTTCCTCTATATATATATATATATATATATATATATATATATATATATATATATATATATATATATATATATATATATATATATGATGGGGGTACAAAGAAATCGATTTTTGTCTGGACCTCATTTTGCACCCCTTTTGGTGAATTTTATATTGCAGTAGTTCCACTAAATCCGCTGTAGAGGGCAGCGCGAGCGATCCGTTGTGTATATGCTATACATATACATTATAATACATTTTGTAAACAACCCGAGATCCGGTACATTTGGCAACATCGCAAATGAATTTTACAGTCAGATCTCTCCCTCCCCTCGGCTTATTTCTGGTTTGAATAATAATATTTACATTATTAAAGAGCTCTGTACAGAAAGGCGATTGTCAAATATCTCGAGAACTAGACGTCGTATCGAAAAAACTTAGGAATGCTTGTTTAATGGTTTTTCAAAATCTTATGCAATAGCAGGGTTCTTATTCTGCCTGTGAACGCGGTGGGTGTAGCAACTTTGAATTTTCAACTGGAACCCTTCATTTATAATTAAATAAAAATTAGATTAGAATTAAGTATTATAGATATAGAATTAGAATAATTAATTAAATTAGAAATTTAGAGTTAAAAATACACAACTTTTGTTTGAATTTATAATAGCTTCTTTAATCCAGTCGAAAGAGCTTCAAAATCGTCGTTTTGATGACATTTTTCGGAGTTAGATGATTTTAAGTAATTTTTTAGATAAAAACATTGTTTATTTTTAGTATTATTTTTTTAATTTTTATTCGCATATCTTCTCCACTGTTTGTTTTACAAAAAATGTCAAAAACTTATTTTATTCGCTTTTAAAAGACTTACAAAATAAAGCTAACCGCTTTCAATTTGATTGAGAGTTATAAACACAAATCTATTTTGCATACTATTTATAATTAAGGGACCAACTATGCTGTTCACGTACTATATTAAGATTCCACGAGAATATTTTTCAATACCTATATGTAGTTCATTTATACTAAACTTGGACACTGTACGTCAAATAGTTTACGAGCTACAGCTTTATAAACAAATTAACTTCATATTTCCTTTAAACTCGTTTACTGAAGAAGATCCAAATTTAGCCATACAGTTCGCACTTCCTCATAGGCATCCCAGACACCTACGTTATCAAAAGGATTGACCTGTGGGACTCTTTCTGTGTTCGAGCCCTAGGTGACTTGGTACGTCGGGGTTTGTCCCAAAAAATTTCTTACATTATTATATAGTATTATATAAAGCTTATTAAGGACGTCGAACGACGTTTAAAGTCCAAAAGCTAGTGATATATAAAACATCTAAAAATGCAACTGTTTTTCCCTAGCAGCAAATTTCGCATTCAAGAACAAAGGATAGTAATAAAAACAATTAAATCTATGTACCTAGTTCTTCATTATTATCTTGTGTTAGTTATCTTAATCTAAGTTAGACCCTTCATTAATGTAAAAAGAAGTAACACCCTTTGTGGTTAAAATTGTTCACGTATATCACCTTTTTTGTAACATTTCACTTGGGCCATAATATATTTACAAGAACCAATGCATTTTATCTGTTTCCTTTTACACGAGAATTGGAACCCCTGTACAGTCTGACAATTAGAAAAAAACCAATATAACAATTATTCGTCATAAAAAATGTAAATAAACTCATCTTTTACACCTATTAGGAGTATAGTATATGTATATATGTTTCTTAAACTTGGATTCCGTGCTTAAAACTGGTACCAGCTCTACATTTTCTTTACTTCAGCCACTCAGCAACAGATTCGACAGACAAAGTCTTGGTGTCACACTACATACTTATATCTTCGTTTGGATGAGTATGTACACGAAGAATATATATTATACTGTCTGAAGTAGGAGGAAGTTTATATGTTTATAAGGACCAGTACGAAGATTGTTCGTACTGGTCAAATACAAAACCAATCCTTTTAGGGTTGTAGAGGTTCTTGAACACTATTGATTTTAAAATTCTTGCATAGTCGCCAAATGATTTGCGGTTGGAGGGTTTGCCAACGGCTTGGATTAAACTTATACCATCAAGAATGTGACACGTTTTGTTATTTTATAACGGTAATGGTAGATAGTTAGATATAACTGTAAACTGTTCTATTATAGAACCTAGGGCAGATTAATTTGATGGTATCGATAAAACTCCTGCAGATACAAGTGACATTGGATATGCTGTAAATTCATATTTGAAAATATCCTAATATTCCATAATATTTATGTTATTTTCAATTGCCTTGGTTGCTAGTATTTTTTGTAAAAACTCTTAAGCTCTCAGCTTAAATAATTTTCCTCTTTTAAGAGACAGTTTTATAATGATGGAAGTGTTGGAAAGTTATTCTTCTTTGTATACTGATAAAAATTGGGAGTTCCAACAATAAGAAGAAATTTTGCTGTGCTCTCTTCTCCATTTTTTTTGTATATTTAGTAAGGGTATTTCAACATTTGGCGATGCAATATCATTAGCTGAAATTACGAGAAGACGATCTATGCTTTTGAAAAATACATTAAATCGTAAAAACTGATCATGTAGTTTTTGTACAGAATATTTATCAATTTTTTATCCGTTTTTTTCTATTTTCTACGTTTTGATTTGAGTGATTGCTTAGGTCTCATGATGCACGAAATTCATTTACCATCATGCTCATCATATTGTACTTAAAAACCATTTGTCTAGTTTTGTGCTGGTTTTAGTCAATCCCACGATTCCTCCTGCATCTTTTGAGTTTGTATTTATGTGTTTAAAGCTGGATCTACAAATAGTTGGTTAAAGTTTCTGTTCAAACTTTTTACAACAAAATTTCCTCTCATAAAGTCTTCATAAAATTCTGGAGCCTTATTAGCGAGTTTGTACATGTCCAACAAATATAATGTTCCTCAAAAAGAACAGTTGACATGGTCAAATGCAAAGAAGTAAGGCTGCATTTTTCGAAAACTAGAACAAAAATGCATTTCCCAGTTTCCGGTTCTTTCAGCAAACTGAAATCGAAATGGACTTTACGGAAAGAAACATGCCTTATTATGGACTAAAAATCAATTTGAAGAAAACCAAGTTCATGGTATTTACAAAAGCACAAACATCAAAGTT
The DNA here is from genome assembly GCA_918026665.1 of Diabrotica balteata. Classification (NCBI taxonomy): domain Eukaryota; kingdom Metazoa; phylum Arthropoda; class Insecta; order Coleoptera; family Chrysomelidae; genus Diabrotica; species Diabrotica balteata. The sequence continues at coordinate 63,169,991 of OU898283.1, read as the reverse complement.
AAGCTAGTACTAGGTAATACAGAAATTGAACAAATATCTTCGTACAAATACCTTGGAGCATGGATCACAGAAGATACTGATCAGACAAAAGAAATAAGATGCCGCATTGAAATTGCGCGGTCAACTTTTAATAGAATGAGAAAACTTTTTTGTAATCGCGATATTAATATATCGCTCCAAATAAGAATGCTTCGATGTTATATTTTCTCTACCCTTTTGTATGGAGTTGAAGCTTGGACACTTAAAAAATCCAACATTAAAAACCTAGAAGCATTCGAAATGTGGTGTTACCGACGTATTTTGAAAATATCATGGATGGATCGCAAAACAAACGAACAAGTTCTCGAACAACTAGGAAAACAATGCGAAGTTTTAAATTCCATAAAAATCAGGAAATTGGAATACTTGGGGCACATTATGAGAGGTGAAAAGTACGAACTACTAAGGAATATAATGCAGGGTAAAATCAAAGGTAGAAGAAGCGTAGGAAGACGTAAAATCTCGTAGCTACGGAATCTCCGTGAATGGTTTGGATGCAGTTTAATTGAACTATTCAGGCGAGTAACCAATAAAATTATAATTGCCAGAATGATTTCCAATCTCCGATAGGAGTGGAACTTGAAGAAGAATAATTTATAAAATTCTCAGGTCAGTAGATTTCGGGCTATTAGTAAAAAATAATGCACAGTGATGCACTTTAGCAAAAGAATATACAACACAACAGCGTTTCAATGGAAAATCGAACCTAACAACATCGCCATCACTAGAGTCGACTTGCGGTTCACTTCAGATTAGGAATCTCGCCCTTCCTCGCATCTCTGCGTTCGCCACTGTGCGTCGTAACATGCCGTTCGATTTATTTAATTTTTTCTTAAACTCTTTATCTAATCAAAATTCTAAAAAAATCGATTTTCTCTGATGTTTGGTCTATAACGTTTATAGAAAGCCATTTTTTGCTAGACTCAATATTTTTCGAGGTAGAGCGAGGTAAACGATTTTAAAAATATGGGTTTTCAGGACATGTGATTTTGTGTATACAAAAATGGTTTGACGTATTTTTATAAATAAAATAAAAATATTTCTAATGTCCGGATCGATATGCAAATTTAAGGAATGAATTTTTGGATATCGCAGATCCGAAAAATGACGAAAAAAAATGGCAATTTTTTTTGTAAGACTCCTCACCACTTCCCTCCATTGGAAAAATATTAAAAACGAAAAAAAAAAGGTTTTACATTTTAGCAATAAAGTGCCCGCCAAAATCTATTCTATAAGCCTTTTGAAAGTATATTTACTCTACTATATGGAATTGTATTTACTCTTGTGCAAAACTAATATTTTAATGTAAAAACACGATAAGAATGTTAAAATGATAGCTTTTCTTATACAGATAAACTGTTTAATTTAAATAATGTCCCCTTTTTAATTTTGTACATAAATAATAAACAAAAATAATTTTGAGAATAGAATTCAACAAATTTAATCAAACAGATAAGAAATATGCAATACAACACGAGCTCTGGTCGCTCGACTATTACTCTTTAGAGCTGGCAACATTGTGTGATCTCGCGTTGATCGGCAAATATCTAAAATTTCGTATATAAGTCTACCCCTTCCCTTTTCAGCTACGGATCTCGTTTCGCTGTAAATTTATCAGAAAATTTTAAGTTCAAAAATCTTTTCCCCTCTAAGTGTGCCATGATTAATACGGTAATTATAAAGATAGTTATGAACAATATACTCCAATAATTAATTTCCTATTGGTGGATCTCGGGTTGTCCTCGATTTATTCGGATCTCGCCTTGATATGAAGACGTATATATATATATATATATATATATAATATATATATATATATATATATATATATATATATATATATATATAAGGATCACTCAGACGAGTGGTGGGTTCTTATATCGGTCTCAAGGTGGATAAATAAAAGACAAAGTTAATAGGCTACTTTATCTATTTTGAAGACGTTTTGCTTTCGAGTTTTGAAAGCATCATCAGTTCATCTGAAAAGTACAATATGAGAACCACACAATCATGGAAACGATGTTAATTGTTACCTTAAAAGACATGTAGCAGTCAAAGTTATTAACAATAATGTGAATGAAACTTAAGTAAATATAAAGTAAAGTATTATGTCCATTTACTTAAGTTTCATTCACATTATTGTTAATAACTTTCACTGCTACATGTCTTTTTAAGGTAACAATTAACATCGTTTCCATGATTGTGTGGTTCTCATATTGTACTTTTTAGATGAACTGATGATGCTTTCAAAACTCGAAAGCGAAACGTCTTCAAAATAGATAAAGTAGCCTATCAACTTTGTCTTTTATTTCTCCACCTTGAGACCGATATAAGAACCCACCACTCGTCTGAGTGATCCTTATGTATATATATTACATATATATAAACATATATTCATATATACATATATGCATATATATATATATATATATATATATATATATATATATATATATATATATATATATATATATATATATATATATATATATATTATATATATATATATATATATAATAAATACTGGATATTAGTGGCTGCAGTCAGACGTTTGGCCGGGATGTTACAGAAACACTCTTTTGACTTTTGGTCTAGCTTTCGGAATTGTTTAATTCCTTTTTCAAGACACTGTAATTAGAAGAATGTGTAAATATTTACAATATATCACAAAATGTCAGTGCAACTTACTAGTCGTTAAGATTATTTGTATAAAGCTATGACACTCAACATTAATAACACACATATAACATATAAATTAATGGACAAAATACATTTTAAAATTTAGTTAAAGATAGTAAAAATTCGTTTGTGACATCTTTTAATGGTGTGTTTTGACTGATCCATAGAGAATAGAAAGAAAAAAAAAACAAAAATAGTATGATTAAAAATTAATTAGGTGTTGTTCATATTTTATATTAATAGAAAGTAATGTATTAAACCTGTGTTGATGGTATGCAACCTGTTTTGCATGCAGGTGTATTGTGGTGTATATATGTACAAGTAAGTCTTTATTTTATTTTTGATGTTTTGTCAGTAAATAACAATAAATGTTGCTCAGTTTATCTATATCAGACTTTTTATTGATACAAGACGTATTGGATTTTATGAAACACATTTCCAAGAAAACACGTTTAGAATGTTTTTTTCCTTTGCCAAAATACAGGAATCCTCAAAATTAAATTCATGTTTTAAACTTAATGCATGTTCTGTCAACGCGCATGCGTTAATTTTTTTGGTTTTTATGTCGCTGCAATTTTGCAATATTTCAATTTTTAAGCCACTAACATTTTTGAAAATGTTCATTAGCTTAGGTGTTAGACTGCAAAATAGGGTAGGCAACCATACGATATTTTAGATTGTGGTAGCTCTGATGTGTTGTGAGTCAATGTCGATGTCAGTTGTCGGACCTTATTATTACCAAAATTTTGGTTGTCAGAAAATTGCAACGAAAAAGGAGTACAAAAAATGAGTTTATTTAAAAGCCCCTTGGGATAGGAGTTCTCTTGTAGTATAGATCTCAACTTTTTTAGTCCTTTGTCCCTGAACTCGATGTGTGATAAGTTGATAACCCTAGTTTTGAGGGCCAAAACCAAATTTGTTTTCATCTTAGATGGATGTTGAGAATAAAAGTTTATGAACCGGTTACTAAAACAAGGTTTACGATACCACTCCGTCCTTAGCAGGCCATATCACTGCCACGATGTATCAGCATGTCTAAAAAAGGAATCATATTCTCAGCCTCTCTCTCAACCGTAAACTTTAAGTGTTCACACTGGGCATTAAAGATGTTTAAAACATCAGTGATTTTGTTTTCCGGGACTGATAAAATCAAATCATCTACATATCGTTTAATAAAAGGTATGTGAAAAGGTATCTATTCTTTACACGTTCTTAAAAGTTCATCCAAAACAAAATTACATAGAATGGGGGATATTTTGCTGCCCATTGGAGTGCCAAAGATTTGATTGAAAAAATTACCATTTAACAAAAAGATGTTAGAGTCAAAGAATCTTTAATATAGAATTCCCTGGATTCGTTGTAGGAAATTTATATCTGTAAGGTGTTTGGTAAGTTTACTGTTAGGAGCATCAATGGAAGAGACAATAGGCCTCATTGAAAGAGTGGGTTTGTGAACTTAGGGCAGTGTATAAAATCTGGGTTCAACTGCATTGTAAATGTTTAAAGATTTTGCAACTTATGTTGTTATGGATTTGGAAGAAGCTAAATCCGAATCCAGCTTGTTCGCCTTTTGTTGAAGGGTGCACACTGGACTGTTCTTCAATTTGATGTAACTTTTTGTGTCATTGAGTAAACTGTTGCTTTTGTCAATGTAATCATTCCTATACATTGCCACTGTTACATTTCCCTTGTCACTTCTAACAATATAAATTTCTGGATGTGATTTTAAAATTATTAATGTAATATTAATTACATAGAAAAGAAGGTACATCAATTAAAAAATATATTAGAGCAGCATTTACCTGCTCCTTTACTACAAGAATTCTATAGAAGACAAAAAATCAAATATAATAAAGTATTTTTCCAAATTAGAAATAACAACATCAAAAAATTTAACAAAATAAAAGTACATAGATCAATTTTCAAAAATAACATTCCAAGAAAAATATTTCAAGGATCTAACTAACATCACTTTTCCTTATAACGTTAAAAAACTTTTGTCTTTGGGTCCAAAATTTTGCCTATTTCCTAGTGCTAGAGATTTTAAAATGTCTTCTCTTCTCTCAGATATCGAGTTTCTTATTTCTGGTCTAGAACCCCAAGAAAAGAACATCATGAGATCTCAAAGTACTAATGTTATCACTAACGATCTACACAAAACAAGTAAAGAAGGACACTTTTTAAACACAATATACAATGAGTTCAAACAATTTTTAAAATCACATCCAGCAATTTACCTTGTTAGAAGTGACAAGGGAAATGTAACAGTGGCAATGTATAGGACTGATTACATTGACAAAAGCAATAGTTTACTTAATGACACAAAAAGTTACATCAAATTGAAAAACAGTCCAGTGTGCATCCTCTAACAAAAGGCGTACAAGCGTTTCGGATTTAGCTTCTTCCAAATCCATAACAACAGAAGTTGCAAAATCTTAAAAAATTTACAATGCAGTTGCACCCAGATTTTATACACTGCCTTAAGTTCACAAACCCACTCTTTAAATGAGGCCTATTGTCTCTTCCATTGATGCTCCTAACAGTAAACTTGCCAAACACCTTACAGATATCCTTACAATTTTCTACAACGAATCCAATGAATTCTATATTAAAGATTCTTTCACATTTAGCAACTTCATTAATAATGTTAAAGTTCCGAATAATTATATATTGATTAGTTTAGATGTTGTGTCACTATTCTCAACAGCATTAAAAATAACTGGAACAGCATCTCTCCGCATACCAAGATCAGTATAGATGATTTCATAAGAATTTTAACATTCATTTTTGACTCTAACATCTTTTTGTTCAATGGTAATTTTTTCAAACATATCTTTGGCACTTCAATGGACAGCAAAATATCCCCCATTTTATGTAATTTTGTTTTGGATGAACTTATATGAACGTGTAAAGAAAAGATACCTTTTACATACCTTTTATCAAACGATATGTAGATGAATCATGAATGTGTTGCTTGTGTGAGTCCATATCAAATAGGTAAAGAAATAATAATAAGACTTACTCACAATCAATTTAATTTAACAATCAGACGACCGGTTTCGCTTTCTACAATTTGCAAAGCATCTTCAGGTCTAGATATAAAGTTAAACTAATGCTGCAATAAAATAAACCCAATTAGGGTGGTGTCTAATAAAGATAAAATAAACAAATAAGTTAGTTCATACAAATTATAGTAATTATGCCAATATTACATGTCTGTGGTTTTCAAAATGAATAAATTTGAATATATAAAAGGTATTAACAGACAAGGTAAGACCCACAATTGGTATAAAGTAGTAATATTATATTGTAATAAATTAATAAATATAAAAAAATAATATAATATAAAAATAAATAATAATTATAAAAAAATTTTTTCGATATAAATAATATTACCTGAACCTACTCCATTTCTCGTTTCTACAGTAGATCCATATACTTAGAGAATTGTTACCTCAAACATCAACTTATCATATTAATCTTCCATATATTTTCCATTAACATCACACAATACTTTGTAGTAACTTCAATACCATAGTAACAACATTTTGTCCCAGAACCCATTTAATCAAATACATCTGATATACAGTTTTGATATACTTCTCAGATTGTTTTAAATCTTCAACATAAAATTAAAATCCAGCACACCATGATGGATCGAATTTCTTGTTCACAGAATTTCTCCTCTTTTCTTTTCTTCAACATATCACCAATAAAAATAAACTTTCCTAAAACTAAATTAAACATCAGTAATGAACTGGTATGGTACCTCAACTTATTTAACCCATAATAATTATTATTGCATTCCATCTGGTTTCGACAAATACTTAATTTACAACATATTTCATTTCAAACTCAACACGTGGTTTATGGATTTCCAACATGACTGGAAAATTGTTCAGACTAGCAGTTTGGATTACATATATCTATACTATTCATAATCCTGTACAGATTTATAATTTAAATAGAAATATTAACTTTCATAAACAGATATTAATTTTTTAAAAAATTTTAAAAATTTTTACTAAAACTACTGTAAAAACTCACCAGTGTTCTTGTCGGTTTGAGGAATGTCTGTGCATATGATACAAAGAATTGAAATAAAAGTATACTTTACACCGGTTTAAATGGGTACCTGCTGCCCGGGGATGGAATCAATTTCCGGTTCCAATTGTCATAAATTAGTATTGCCAACTAATTATTCAAGACTTAAGTCAGTCAATTACTCGAACTCAAAATTTGAATAATCATCAATATTCACCCAATTACTACTTTATTTAATTATTAATTATTATAATTTAAATTAAATATTTTAAGAAATGTTTATACACCATAACAGATAGCTCAGACCGACAATTATTTCAAATAAAAAAATTTTCAGGCAATTTGTAAATTTGTTATACCTTTCAATTACAAGTACACTTGTTTGCATTTACTAAATAATCATTTTAATTTGTTCTGAAAAATTCAGACTAAAATTGGTTAGTTATAACAGATGATGTATTTCAATTATTCACATTGTTACATTAAAAATTTTTTGAATTTGAAACTTATTAATTAAAATTGTTAAAGTATGCCAATATTAAACACATCAATTTACTTTTGATTTCTAAATTAAAACAAATTTTGAGACATTCATTAATATCAACATACTCCATAATACTGAATAACTAAACTTACAGTATTTAGTAATAGAAGAAGAACTGTCACACTTCAACCTACATATGTCAAATTTGCCTCTTAAATCTAATAGATTAAATATGAAAAAACTCATTACTTCCAACACTGAGATGTAGTGCTTGCAGTTTCTTCCATTCCCCAAATTTAAGTTTTAAATTCAATGTTTGCCCGTCATTTAGTGTTTCTGTTCCTGTTAATGTGTGTTTAATTTGTCCCTGATTGTCTTAATTTGTAATAATTTTATATACTTTTTATATACTTGACTTTACAATAATTGATTAATTTTGCCAATAGACTTGATAATTACAAGTCAAAATAATTGCACAACCACACAATCGGTACAGCTACTCTTATTCATTGTCATAAAACTGTCTCCTTCATAACATAAATACTCAATAAATAACACACATTCCAAAAATATATCTCTGATATAAGTGTAAATAATTTAAATAATACCATAGTAAAGAACATCACTTTCATCTGACAAACAACCACAATATACCTATCTCTAATTCATTGGATCAAATCTGTTCTCCTCAAGAACTTCCCGTTTATTGTCAAAACAACTGCAATAGCACATTAAAGTTCTCCAATCAACAATACATGATTTTTGCAACCATGACCTACCATCCATCAATTAATAGAGTACCGGCATGTAAGTAATGTTTGTTTTGTTTTATTTATCTGCTCATTTATTAATTTATTACAATATAATATTACTACTTTATACCAATTGTGGGTCTTACCTTGTCTGTTAATACCTTTTATATATTCAAATTTATTCATTTTGAAAACCACAGACATGTAATATTGGCATAATTATTATAATTTGTATGAACTAACTTATTTGTTTATTTTATCTTTATTAGACACCACCCTAATTGGGTTTATTTTATTGCAGCATTAGTTTAACTTTGTATCTAGACCTGAAGATGCTTTGCAAATTGTAGAAAGCGAAACCGGTCGTCTGATTGTTAAATTAAATTGATTGTGAGTAAGTCTTATTATTATTTCTTTACCTATTTGATATGTAGATGATTTGATTTTATCAGTCCCGGAAAACAAAATCACTGATGTTTTAAACATCTTTAATGCCCAGTGTAAACACTTAATGTTTACGGTTGAGAGAGAGGCTGAGAATATGATTCCTTTTTTAGACATGCTGATTCATCGTGGCAGTGATGGCATGCTATGGACGGAGTGTTATCGTAAACATTGTTTTAGTAACCGTTTCATAAACTTTTATTCTCAAAATCCATCTAAGATGAAAACAAATTTGGTTTTGGCCCTCAAAACTAGGGTATTCAACTTATCACACATCGAGTTCAGGGACAAGGGACTAAAAAAGTTGAGATCTATACTACAAGAGAACTCCTATCCCATAGGGCTTTTAAATAAACTCATTTTTGGTACTCCGTTTTCGTTGCAATTTTCTGACAACCAAAATATCATACAACCATTTCATAATAATGAGGTCCGACAACTGACATCGACATTGACACACAACACATCAGAGCTACCACAATCAAAAATAACGTATGGTTGCCTACCCTATATTCCAGTCCTAACACCTAAGCTAATGAACATTTTCAAAAATGTTTCACAATAAATAAAATACAGGATTCATCGAATGTTGTTTATTCTATACCGTGTGCTAATTGTAAAAACGTGTATATTGGTGAATAATCTCGTAATTTTCACAGAAGTGTGATCTCACATCGCAGCGACATAAAAACCAAAAAATTAACGCATGCGCGTTAACAGAACATGCATTAAGTTTAAAACATGAATTTAATTTCGAGGATTCCTGTATTTTGGCAAGGGAAAAAACCATTCTACACGTGTTTTCTTAAAAATGTGTTTCATAAAATCCAATACGTCTTGTATAAATAAAAAGTCTGATATAGATAAACTGAGCAACATTTATTGTTATTTACTGACAAAACATCAAAAATAAAATAAAGACTTACTTGTACATATATACACCACAATACACCTGCATGCAAAACCAGGTTGCATACCTTGTAGTTGCCTACAAGGTTGCTTACAAGGTTGCCACTTATAGAAGGTGCAGAAGAATTGTTGGCAACCGACGATAAAACAGAAAGGAAGCAGGAAGAAAAGGAAATCAGATAAATGAAAGGAGTAGAGACGTGGTGCTCAGAATACCAAATGGAATTTGAGGATAGAGAAAAAACAGAAGAAGAAAGAAAAGATGAGGACAGAGAAGAAATGGCAATGATGGACGAGAATCCAGAAGTTTGTGAAGAAATAATATGGACAGTGAACATATGTGAACAAAATGAGGATGAAAGAAAAATAAAATGTGGAGAAAAGATGGAAAAGGAAATAGAGAAGATTTTAGAAAATTATGGAGATCTTATTAATGAAGAAAGCCGAGGTGCGAAAAATTATGAACATTCTTTTAAAGTTAAAAAGTTTAAAACTTAAATCGAACCGAATAAAAGTTAAATTTAAAAAATTTAAATCGAAAACATATCCAATCCCGTATAAAGACAGGCAATATACGGGGTATTTTTAACATTCACAACATCTATCAGTATCATGAGTAGATTTTAATAACATAGTGAAATAATTTGATTCTGGAAAACTTATGCCATTTTAAAAATTAACAAAGAGTTTTCGGCAGATCAAATGGCGGGGATTTGTTATGATATGTAATATTGAAAATAATATTGGTTTGCTTTTAATATATTTCAAAGTACAAAATATAATAATTCAAATAATTCGACTAATAAACTATAAAGATATTTCGAAGAAATGAAAGTCTATTATTCTGGATTACCTGTAGTAAACAAAATTTTAAAGATATGCATAAATTATTTTCTTTGTAAAATATATTCGAGTGACGCTGGTGAAACCATAAACAATGCGATGGGGATGCGTATGACGAGCTTTGATTGGAGGAGATTAAAAAAAGGTGGGATGATTTGTAAGAATGAGAGTTTAGCTAGATATTTGAAGGAGAAAAGATAATCAGTTGGTTTCCAAGGGTAGAAGGCGAACAGTCGTTGTCTCTGGTGGTTCCCCAGAGGTAGGAAGCAGAAGAAGTGAATGTTTGTGAGTTTTCGTGGAGTTAGTGTATCTGACACAAGGTGATCCAGTAAAATATTGTAAGTTATAATTTTCTACTTATATTCCAAGAGTCACTGTTCAGGCCAGAACGAGAGATTCAGTTTATCGAGAGGAGAAGAGGCTAGCATAATTTGAACGATACGTGCATTTGAAGGAGATCATTAAAGACAATAGGCTCGCAACAATTTGTTGTACGATTGCTGATTACCTAGGGGACTGCTAAGAATAGATAGTGTAGGCTACAAGGAACAAAGATTTGGACAACTCATCATCAGAGAGATAGTTTTACATTCGTCAGTTTTTTTTCTTATTAACAACACACATGTTTAACAATTGCTTTTGAAAAAATAGGAATATTTTGATTAGGAGATTTAGAACAACAATTTTGATTTGAAAATTTAATTTATATTGTATGTACCATTAATTTTTGAAGGTTCGCGTACGTAGAACAAAATTTTGATAATCATTATATGAGATATTTTTAGTGAAGATATTTGAGTGTGAATCAAGGGTTCCTTAAGACTGTTCCCGCTAAGAACTTCCAAATTATCTTTACCTGTTTTTTCTTTGCCAAAATTAATACCACCAATTGTATTTCCAACTTTTATTAAACTAACCCATTTTACAATGGTATGTCAGTTTAGCCATTCTAACATCTCTTTCTTTACAACCTTATTCCCCTTGTACATTTCCCACTCGGGCGAGTCAATTAGTCTTACAGGTTGCAACTACACACTGTTGCCAGACTGACCTAAAAATCCCTTTATTATACAAAATGAATAGTCGCAAACATTCCCCCACATTGAAATAACAATTTCAACATAAAGCTTAAACATGTAAAAACTGAAAAATATAAAATTGTAATATAACCAATGTTTATATATGTAAAGAATGAACACTAAATCACTATGATTGCCCTGGAAGGGGACACAGTTTTGAAATAGAACGTTTGTATTCTCCCACTTGAGTTTTGACCAAGACCACTCGCACATTTCCGTCTGGACCACAGAAAAGTTCCTTCACTCTTCCTAATTGCCACTGGGATGGAGGCATCTTCCTTGATGATAACCAACTGACCAGTTTGAAGATTACTGTAATTCTTCATCCATTTGTGCATTTGTTGCAATTCAGCAAGGTACTCACTCTACCATCTACTCCAAAAATGTTGATGTAGCATCTGTACATATTGCCAACGAGAAAGATGATTCACTGGTATCTTCTTAAGACTTGTATCAGAAGATGCAGTGAGTTTGCGTCCAATAAGGAAAAGGGAAGGTGTTAATACCTCAAGGTCGTCAGGACTAGAGGAAAGAGGGACCAATGGAGGGGTGTTTATAACCGCTTCAACCTATGCAATAAGAGTACTAAATTCCTCGTATGTAAGAGGAGAGTTAACCAAAATTCTCCTTAAATGATGTTTACATGATTTCACGGCCGCTTTCCATAAGCACCCAAAATTTGGAGGACGTGTCGGAATAAATTGGCATTGAATTCCCTCATTACCTAACGTATTACTAATTGTTTGTGATTCCTGTTCTAAAAAGTTTTGTAATTCTTTTAATTCAGTATTAGCCCCAATATAATTGACCCATTATCTGAATAAATTTTAAGTGGTTGGTCCCGTCGTGCGACATACATTCGAAAACATGTTATCTAGGCTTCGCTGATTAAGTCTGATACCACCTCTAAATGAAGTGCTATAGTTGAAAAACACACAAAAAGACAAATATAGCATTTAATTATTTGTGAGCTACGACCCCGTTTGGCTTTATCCGAAAGGACCTGCATAATCCGTTCCCGTTACGTAAAATGGAGAATCTAATTCTACTCTGTCTTTCGGTAAAAGTCCCATAATTTGCTCCAAAGGAATAGGTAAGCTTGCATAGGAAACTTCTTACACAATTGCGATACACTTTCCGTGCTAAGTTTCGTCCTCCCAATACCCAAAAATTCTCTCTGATATTACTTAACAATTACTGCGGGCCACAATGCAGCAACCTGTTATGTTCCATTTCAAATAACAATATGGTAAATCTGTGTTTAACACTTAATAACCGAGGGTGTTTTTGTGAATAAGATAGATTTGCCAAGTTTAATCTACCCTCCATCCTGAGACATCCTGCTTTATCCATGAAAGGATTCAAATTAAGATTTTTCTTTTAGGGTTTTCCATTTTCCAATGCTATTATATCCGCTCCAAAAATTTATTTCTGTGATACCAATACCAACGCATTCATAGGCTCCAATTCCAAAGGAGATAGTGAACTGGTTACATCAAAATTTTTTGATCTGATCTTGTTAACATATCCAAAACTATATGCCATAGCTCTCGTTAACCTCATTAAACAACTGAAATTTTCAAAATGAAATAGTTTTGGGTTTTTTTCAGTAGCCATGTGAGAAACTACTGCATACCTCAAGTCTGGTCATTCCAATTTTGACAAATGACCCAAATTTGGCCACTCTGACTCTTCCAATTTCAACCATTCAGGCCTAATCCACCAATATTGTAAACCAATAATCTTTAGAACCGACGGTAACATGCTCTTAGATAGATCTGCTGGATTGTGCTCTGATTTCACATGTCTAAATTCACCACATTTATCAATGGCCTTAATTTGACTAACCCTATTTGCGACAAAAACTTGTAATTTACAAACAGCAGTTTTAAGCCATCCCAATACTACTGTAGAATATGTTCAATAAAAAATAGTATTAATTTTTACTGTGAGACGCTTGAACTACTACAACTAATTTAACCAATACCAATACTTCACAGAGTTCAAGTCTTGGAATTGTTTGTGCCTTCAATGGAGCTACTCTCACTTTAGAATACAATAAATTTAGTGTCACCAATCCATACTTCTAAAGTAAATACAAGCTCCATATGCCAATTTTGAGGCGTATGTAAACCCATGAATGTCCACCGTTATAGCACTCTTTCAAGTACATGTCTTTTAATTCGTAGACTATTTAAATTTAAGAACTCTACCCTTAATTTTCTTCATTCTGTTTCCAAATGGTAAGGCAATGACTTATCCCAGTGAAGTTTTTGTTGCCACATTTTTTGTAACAACTGTTTTACCAAAAGCACTGAGGGTTCCACCAACCCTAAGGGATCAAAAATCATTGAAACTTCTGATAATATGGATAGTTTCGTATGCCTATTATCTTTAGCTTAAAAATCTATTGCAAACGTCAATGTGTCTTCTTTAAATCCAGTGTCTTGTTTTTGTCCTTTTCTCCAATCTGAACAGAACCAGAACCATCTTCTGATGTTGCCAATGCGAGCTGCACCTCTTTACCATTTGTTACCCATTTATTGCTTCATCTGCTGATTTAGCACCAGTAAGTAGGTCATCTACGTAAAAACCTTTTAAAATTGTTTGAAGAGTTTCAGGTCTGTTCTCTACACACTGACCTCCTAACTTATTTAAACATCTTATTGACAAGTAAGGTACTGACTTTGTTCCATATGTGTGTGTATACTCTTTTAAGTTTGCGTCAGGTAATGTTCTTCAAATTATTTTTTGTAAAGACCGTTGCTCAGGAACAACCCAAACCATCCTATACATATTTGCGACATCTCCACCAACTACCACATAGTGCTGTCTAAACCGTAACAATATAGAAACCAAATCTTCTTGCACTTTTGGTCCATTATATTGCCATTTATTGAAAGATACACCTGTATCTGTAGTGGCTGAACCATTAAATACCACTGTTAGCCGTGTAGTCTCACTATTTTCATTAATCACCCCATGATGTGGAAAGTAATATGAAATAGTATCCAACGAATCATCTGATAATGACATAGAACTCATGTCAATATAGTCTTGCATGAACTTGATATACGATTTTTGTAACTTTTCACTTTTTTGTAATTTTGTTCCAATTTATAAAATCTATTTAATGCTGATTGCGTAGATTGACCCAGTGCTGTTACTGATTTCTTCAGTGGAATATGAACTACAAATCTTTCATCAGGAGCCCTCTTTGTCGTTTGTTGAAAGATTTGCCCACATTCTATATCTTCCTTTGCAAGTACCTCTTGTCCATCTGGTACATCTTCAATTTGCCAAAACTTTTCCAATTGTTGATGTCTAATTAACTAAGATTACAATTAGTAATCTTGGATGTGTTTCCAATAAAACTCATTTTTCCCAACCAGCCCAACTTTGTCTTCTGAAGCAATGGAAGATTTGGACCCAACCAAATTTGTCCAACATACGATAATTTTTTAAATATATCCACTCCTAACAGAAATTCAAGCTTTCCAGGTTTATGAAGTCCTGGATTTGCCAATTGAAGATGTTTCGGAATATTCAACCTTGTTGTAGGTATATTCTGATTAGGAATTACACCAGTAATTTGTGGAACTATTAAAAAGGAAACGGTTTCATAAAGCCCACCCCAATTGATTTAACTGTACCATAGCATCTATATTTGACTAGTGCGACCTTGCTTCCAACTCCTGCTAAAGTAAGTTCTACTGACTTATTGGGCAAGTTTCACCGCTTTACTACTTTTTCACTTATTAAATTGGGTTGGGATCCAGAATCTAGCAGTGCTCTACCCTTAAAAGCTTTTCCTTTCCCATTAATCGTTTAAACTAATGCAGTTGATAAAAATACCTCTCCAGGAACCGCAGCTCCATTTATCAACCAGACTTAACACTAAGTGACGTACCATTTTATGGTCCAGCTAATGATTGATTGCCATTATTAACAGAGGCAGTGGCATCTTCTTCGCAGACCTGTATCGCAGAGAGCTGACCAATATCTTCCTGATAACCTACTCCAGTGACATCATTATCTGCTCTTCGACTAGCATAATGCAGCAGTGTGTTATGTTTCCACTCACATTTCCTGCAGCTTTCAGATTTAAAATTTTCACTAACATGATTAGTTTTTTGCAAATAATTTAAACATAAGCCCAATTTTTGTGCTTTGTGCAACAAGAAGAAGTTGTTTCTACTGCCACTAATTTTTATTTGATTTATTTTTCCAATTCGAAAACTGTACTCTTTTCTTTTCTCATCCTCTCAATATTGTTTAAGCTATCTATTCTATCTCTTAAAAAAATCTTTAAACTGATCTAGCGTTGGTAACTCTTTTTAGGTAAAAAAAAAATTTGTTTAAAATCCTTTATAAAAGGTATATAAAAATGCCCCAAACGGGCGATCACAAACACATTGCAAAACGTTTTCGGATTAAACAATCCATCATCAGTGCAAACGGTTGTACATGCTAGTAGCCACCAAAATATATGGGTAAAAACTCTTTAAATGTTTAAAATTTGAAGTTGTTGTACATTATTAGAATTTATAATTTGTGATGGTTAAGTTACCGTTGGATAGGTAACATGGCGGCGTATGACTCTACATGAGTAAAAAAAAAAGTTACCTATTTTTAATTTTTTAGATAGATAATATTTAACTCTGATGAGTCAGGTTTTGCTACAAATCCTAAAACAGGTGTTAGGACCAAAAACGATGAAAAATTTCTATAAAATCAAATCTGGTTCAGAAAAAAAATGCATTACAGTTCTCTTTGCAATTTCAGCAGAGGGACAAATTTATCCTCCTATGGTTGTTTTGTAGCGTTTTAAATTTGTTTATATTTAATATCTATATAATAATATAAATTCCGTTTTAAATTTTGTAGTACGCCCTTGAGTTGTTTACCTCGTAGTAAAGACATATTAACGCTGGGAATCTTTTTTTGTCTTTATTTACATTAAAATCCCCCTATTCACTGTATGTATTATGAGGTAAAAAATTTCCAGTTACCCAATTTAAAAGTAAACATTTCAAGATGGTTTTTGGTCGGTTCGATGGACGAACGAGGTCGAGAGGTAAAGGGAAGAGTAGCCCTCGCCGGTGTTAGATTGAGGTGAGGAGAATTGAAGGAAGTTTTTGAAGAATGACTTTAAGAGAGCGGAGATTGTTAATTGTTAAGGTCGAGGAAGAGATTTCAGACTAGAAAGACGTTTGGCGGATTTTGAATCCACAGCCGATTTTTGGTGTAATGTCTTAAATTCAAAATCGGTGAAAGGTTGAATGGACTCTTTGCAAAAATGGCATTTTAGAACAGAGTACGACCTTAAGATTTGTGAAGATACCGGAATATGATGAAATTTTTAAAGGATTATATAGGATGTCCCACCGGCTTCGTTTTGTTTGTCTGCTTGCTCCTCCACCAAACCTAATTTGCGTCTTTAATCGTCGTTCCTGAGTATGGAAATGGTTTCTTTTGTTCCAGTTTGAGAATTTGTCCAAGTAGCTTTCCCAGAGATGAACAAGTTTTTTGTCAAGTGCAATATGTGAAAATAAGGTAACAATTAAAAAATTTTTTTGTATTGCTTTTATTTAAAAATTTAAAAATTTGTCATAATTAAAGTTTTATATTATGTTAGAGGCGTGGCTAAAAAATATCATAATTTATTCTGTCTTAAAATGTTGTGTTGACATATAACTTTTTGGCTCTAATCTGTTGTTGTAAAACAATTTTAATTTGATTATTATATAGAAAAGATATTTCATATATAAGGTTAAATTTTACGATATTTTCATAAACAAGGATATCCTTAATTATAATATTATATTTTGGTCATATTAATAAATAACCTAGGAACCGTTTTGAAAATTTTTGTAACAATCTCCTTTGTTAACAGATAAACACGTAAGTTTTTGTTAATTTTGTATTATGGTTATATAGTATGTTTTTTGTGCAATCTGTATTTTTGATAACTGTTTGAGACAAAAATAAACGTTTGATTTGTTTCTCTGATCCATTTTTATGTTTTAATTTAGAAAAGTCTCCTAACCCTACTTTAGAAATGTATTCTTGATTTTAGGGAAGAAGAAATTTTCTTTCTTCCAGCAGGAAGTTTTTCTCGAAGCGGTGTCTGAATAACAAAATAGCTAGAGGTATTCTTGTCTGCCATATTTTTTTCACTCTTATGTCATAATATCACAGACTCAATTCAGTGTATATTTGGTTGCCTATGCACATGGCTCACTTAAATATATCTATAATATTATAATTATTAAATTAACAAAATAAAAACTTTTTAAACTTAGTATTATGCTAATTTCTTCTATATTTATTATCTCAAATATATATATATATATATATATATATATATATATATATATATATATATTGTAATGAGAACAGAAATACAATAAATTAGCATAGAAATATATTTAAGTCAGCCGTGTGTATATATAACCAGATATACACTTTTAATTAATAAATTTATTTAAATAGTAATTAAAGACATAATTTATGTAAAATTCATTAAGCGATGCAGGAAGATGTGAACATTAAATCGTGTCCGAACCGGTTTGAGCTACCGAAAACGTCGGCAGACGAAATAAAGATGGACATTTCGGTTAGTTTTTAAATATTTTTGAAGAACTGTTACTTGCGTTTATGCATAAAATATTCATTAATTTTATAAATCGGATTATTTTTTCACTTACTATGTATTCAGTGATAACATTAATTTATTTGCTATGCAATAAACACGAATATTTGAGAAAAGAAAAAAAATAATAAAGTGTCATAATTATACTGTTACTTATCAGAACGAGTAAACTCATTTGGAACATCTTTAACAATTATCTGTTAAATTTATCGTTGTTTATATGCAATGCATTGCTTAATGGAATAAGGTATAGATAATATTATTAAAAAATAATTATATGGGGGTATTTTTAAAAATCTAGCATATACTAAATGTTAAAATTTTTTTTTTAATAATTATAAGTCAGCCATATGTATATGCAACCAGATATACACTGTAGTGTCAAATTCAAAAAGGAGTTTACCTATTTATTTTTAATGTTGATTTAAAATATAATTGCAGTTGAAAATAGTGATAATATATTTCATAGAAATGTTTAAGTTACATATAATAGTGTAATTCTGATCTGGAGAGCCTAAAGTCAGTTAAATTGTACATGTAGAACAGAGAAAGTTCTAGAAACGTCAATAGGACTATTTGCATAGTCTTTCACATAAACAAAAACCATTCCATTTATTCCAGAATGTTCAGATAGAAAAAATTCGACCGAGAACGATTCGAACCTTATTTATTGCTAGAATATTCTGGAACCAGGAAAAATATATAAATACCATGTAATTTGGAGCAGATCAGTTAGTTCAGTTAGATCAGTCAGTAAAGTTAGAACTCAAGAATTTAGTGACAAGAAGATTATTAATTGAGTTAAAGTGAGTTAGTTAGAAGAAATTAAATCAGTTAGTTAGAAGAAATTAAATCAGTTACAAGATTATTAAGGAGTTAGTTAGAAGAATTCAAGGCATTAAGTTACAGATTATTATTAAGTTAGAGTTGATTCGTGAAGTGAGTTAAGTTACAAGAAGTTACATAAATTATTAAGTGAATTAGTTTGAAGCTAGAAGAAGGCATTGATTAAGTTAAATGAATTAATTAAGTCAAATACAGTTGGAGATTAATTATTACTACAGTAATATAGTGACATTATAAAGTCAATTCATTGAAGTAAGCATTCAATAGTAGTACAACCACAAGATCCAGTATATTTGAAAGTGCATTATATGGAAATTACAAGGATTTAAATTTATATATTTATATGGTGAGTGGAGATAATTAAGAAGAAACATATTAAAAGTGTTGGATAACCAAGGCTGAGTAAGAAAATATCGAGTGGTGATAATAACTTTAATTTTGGAAAAACTTTAGGCGTTCAGTGATAGAAAGGTACCAAATTTTGTTAATAATTTAATAATTGTAAGAATTTCAAATTTTAGATAGATTGTTTTAAATTGATATTGCTTATATTAGATAGATATGTTTGTTTCATAATAGTTATAATAAAGATAATTTAAAAAAGTACTTACAAACTAATTCTTTGAGAACCGCGATAAAAACCCTATACTTACATATATATATATATATATATATATATATATATATATATATATATATATATATATATATATATATATATATAAATGGAGTTGAGGTTAATTGGGTATACAGCTGATTAAAAGCCAAGTGCACTCTGTTCAACAGTTCATTATATTTCGCCAATTTTCATTGGCATCATCAGATGAAAGTTGATTGAGGTTGCGGCAATAGGATTTATTTTAACAAAACAATGGTTTGTGGTACGATGTGTATTGCAGCTTTTTGGGACATATAACATGCAGTTGTATAATCGATGTTCAAAATTAAATATTTTAATTCAAGTTTTCGGTCATTACTAACTACCATTCACTTCTTTGGTTAAATAAATTGTCCAATCCTACTGGTAAATTAGCCAGATGGGCCATTGGCCTAAGACAGCATACTTTTGATTTGATCCATAGAAAAGGAAAATCCCATTTAGTCCCTGATGCTTTATCTCGAGCTCACACCAATGATCCAGTAGAAACTACCCAAGAGATTTGTTATTTGGAAGTTGATGTAGATAGAATAGACCCTTGGTTAGATAATTTGAGATCAAAGATAGTCCGATCCCCCCTTGATTTCCCACAGTGGAAGGTGGAGAATGATTTTGTTTATAAGTGGTAATGTAGAGTGGAAAATTCTTGTGCCCAAACCACAGGTTTAAAGTTATGAAGTCTTATCATGGGCCACCTACGTGTGCTCACTTTGGATTTTCCAAAACGTTGTCCCGTATTCAAGAAAGATATTATTAGCCCCAGATGCGTGTTGATGTGCTTAAGTTTGTCAGGTCATGTAAAGTTTGTGGTGCTCAGAAGACACCAAATTATGCTCCATTAGGTAAAATGGTAAGCAGAGAGAGGCCAAGTTTCCTTGGCAAATAGTGGCAATAGATCTGATAGATACCTTTGTTCGTTCAAAGAAAGGCTATACGTGGTTATTAGTAGTTGCTGATTGGTTTAGTAAATATACTTTAGTCCAACCTTTGAGAAAGACCACGGCTAAGAATATTGTTGAGTTTTTGGAAAATGATGTTTTTCTAATGTTTGGTGTTCTTCAATATGTAATTTGTGATAATGCCTTAAATCTGAACAATCCTCTCTTAATTGAGGTCTGTAATAGGTATAACGTGCAGAAAGTATGGTTTAGCCCAGTATATGCACCTCAGTGTAATTTTGTGGAGAGGAACAATAGAACCATTGGTACAGTAATACGTACGTATGTTAAAGACCACGTAGATTGGGACAAGAATTTAGCAAAGATCAGACAAGCTATTAACACCGCAAAGCATGAAGTGACTGGATATACTCCAGCGTTCCTTAATTATGGCCGTCATGTTCCTTTAAGTGGAAACTATTATGGTGTTGATCACAAGGATCAACAGAGTCAAGATATCGAGATAATTCCAGGTGACCGTAACATGTATGCTTCCGAAGTCAAAGGTTTAGATAAAGTTTTTGAAAAGGTTAAGGCTAATTTTCGAAAAGGATATGAACGTAACGCTAGAAGTTACAACTTACGTAGAAGAGAAGTCCAATTTCAAGTGGGTGATAGAGTTTGGAAAAGAAATAAGGTTTTGTCTTGTGCTGTCAACAAGTTTATGTATAAAATAGCACCGAAGTATATCGAAGCAACCATCAAGGAAAAATTGTCACCAGTGGTTTATCGTTTGTCAGATTTAAATGGATCAGATCTTGGTAAGTGGCATATTAAGTACTTAAAGCCCTTTGTGTCAGATGAGGACAATATCCCTTTGGAATATTGTTTCACCTTTAATAATTTTATGACAGGTAACCTTTGATTGGGAGACACATGTGAGAATCACATTTTGTCATATGCAGGTATGTAGATTTAGGGTCTATATCCTAATTTGTTTGTGGAACCGTTGCCCAATTCCCTGTCTCGCTAGGCGTATAGTGGAGATAGTAGACGCCTACCTACTAAGTGTAGAGCAATTTTTTGATTTGTGTACATTATCTGGTTTAGGCAACGAGGTGACATGGCTATGCCTGCCCGACAAATCACTTGTGTTACTGCTGCGAATGTCAGTGACGTTCACTGCAGGGCATAAGGTTAGCTTCCCCCAAGGCATAGAAACTCATGTCACCTACAGATCATTCTAGAGTCAAAAATTTCAGTCTACTCGACTTTAAAGAGTCTGGCGATCGATGGCACGCTAGCCCATTCCTTATAACTAACTTTGTTTTTCTTGTTAATCCCATGCTAGCCATTATCTAAAATATATTATTAAGAAGTTTCGACTCAGTTAAGAGGTCATCTTCTGATTTTGTTTTTGTTGTTTGCCTTTATCAAAAACTGGATACGATTATCCGAGTTTTTTCTTTTAAGAAGGAGGATTGTAGCGTTTTAAATTTGTTTATATTTAATATCTATATAATAATATAAATTCTGTTTTAAATTTTGTATTACGCCCTTGAGTTGTTTACCTCGTAGTTAAGACGTATTAACGCTGGGAATATTTTTTTGTCTTTATTTACATTAAAATCCTACTATTCGCTGGATGTATTGTGAGGTAAAAAATTTCCAGTTACCCAATTTAAAAGTAAATATTTCTAGATGTTTTTTGGTCGGTTCGGTAGACGAACGAGGTCGAGACGTAAAGGGAAGAGTAGCCCTCGCCGGTATTAGATTGAGGTGAGGAGAATTGAAGGCGATTTTTGAAGAATGACTTTAAGAGAGCGGAGATTGTTAATTGTTAAGGTCGAGCAAGAGATTTCAAACTAGAAAGATGTTTGGCGGGTTTTGAATCCACAGCCGATTTTTTGTGTAATGTCTTAAATTCAATACCGAAGAAAGGTTGAATTGACTCTTTGCAAAAATGGCATTTTAGAACAGAGTACGACCTTAAGATTTGTGAAGATACCGGAATATGATAAAATTTTGAGAGGATTATATAGGATGTCCCACCGGCTTCGTTCTGTTTGTCTGCTTGCTCCTCCACCAAACCTGTTTTGCGTCTTTGATCGTCGTTCCTGAGTATGGAAATGGTTTGCTTTGTTCCAGTTTAAGAATTTGTCCAAGTAGCTTCCCCAGAGATGAACAAGTTTTTTTGTTAAGTGCAATATGTGAAAATACGGTAAAAATTAAACATTTTTTTGTATTGCGTTCATTTAAAAATTTGTAATAATTAAAGCAAATTCGTTGCTCTGATCCATTTTTTTTATTTAGAAAAGTCTCCTAACCCTTGTATGTATTCTTGATTTTAGGGAAGAAGAAATTTTCTTTCTTCCAGCAGGAAGTTTTTCTCGAAGCGGCGTCCGAATAAGAAAATAGCTAGAGATATTCTTGTCTGCCATATTTTTTCGTTTTTAATCCAGGAGATTTATGTAAGTATCCCTTTGTTTTCATTTTTTAGATACCCCAATCCGACCCAATAATTAACTTATCCACGACCCAACTCTCCAACACCCCCCTGAGTGTCGTACGCACCAGTTTCGTTTATTTTGTTTGCCCTATCTCTACCCCCAGTAGTTTCTGTTCCCCATCTTCTACCCCCATGTTCTTACGCTGAGGTAAGCAAAATACATCGTTACAGTTTACCCCTATGAGCGAATTCCTGCAGAAATAGTACGAAACACAAATCCAGACTAGGTCATTGGTAAGATATTTTATTTTATTTCATTACTCCTAACTCAATGTACTATACTCAATAAACTATCAGTAGGAAGCTACCACAGACTAGTAAGAGCTAGAGTAACGATAAATCTACAAAAAGAAAGAGCAAAGATGATAAACAGTTGCACACGCATAGTTTGGAATTCACCAAATCATCCAGAAGCATACATAAAAAATATAGCCGAAACTTTACAGAGTAATAATGCCAAACCTCTAAGTATAGACAATCACAATAAATTAATAACAGACTCGGTTAGATACGCACAAATCAAATTTTGCAAGAAAAATGACACCAAAAGTGAAAATATTAGCAAAGATACAAAAGTTCTCATGGAAATAGGACGAAACCTAAGCGAGAACGAAAACGGAAACAAAGCAGAATATAAAAAACTAAATAAAAGAATTTCAGCGGAAATTAGAAAAGATCTAAGATATAATATTAATGTAATTGCTCAAACAGTAGAAGAGAACAAAGGTTTAAAGATAATGAAAAGAAAACTCACAGAAAGTAAAAAAGAAATATACAAGCTGAGAGATAAAGACGGAATGGCAACAACAGATAAACAAAACATTCTGTAAATAACCAGAGAGTTTTATAAAGACCTCTACACCAGCCAAAGACCACAAGACAATTTCCCGACACGAGTAAAGACTCTCATAAATCAGGGATCGGAAATACTTTTACCCATTACTGTGTCAGAAGCAAGAGCAGCTTTAAAGGAAATAAAGAACCATCGATCGCCTGGTGATGATGGACTCGTTATCGAGGCAATAAAAGCAGGAGAAGAAATTTTATTAAAATCAGTAAGCGAACTGTTTAATAAATGCTTACATGCGAGTACGATTCCAAAAGACTGGAACAATGCAGTGATAGTCTTGTTACACAAAAGAGGCGATATCACTAAATTAGAAAATTATAGACCCATCAGCCTCCTGACATATATGTACAAACTCCTTATGAAAATCTTAACAAAGAGGCTAACACCTAAACTTGATTTCTGTCAGCCCAAAGAACAGGCAGGCTTCAGGTCAGCATATGGCACAAATGACTATTTGCATACCATAAAGATCTTAATAGAAAAGTGCATCGAGTACAACATACCACTGGTTCTTGCATTTGTCGATTACGAGAAAGCTTTTGATTCTGTAGAGTTTGAAACAATACTGGAAGCCCTAAATCAAAGCCGAATAGATTACAGGTACACGAGACTAATCAAAAACATCTACGAGAACGCTACATCAAGTATACGACTACACGAAGACTCAAAAAAATTCAGCTTAGGTCGAGGAGTTAGACAAGGAGACAATATTTCACCAAAATTGTTCACGGCAGCTCTAGAGTCAATATTTAAGAGCACTCAATGGCAAGATATGGGCATCAATATAGATGGAGAAAGATTAAATCACCTAAGGTTTGCAGATGATGTTGTATTAATCGCAGATAACTTACATGATACAGTTTCTATGATGCATTCGCTTAAAAGTCTGTCTGAAAGAACAGGATTAAAGATAAACTTTGAGAAAACTAAACTTATAACAAATCTCATACTGAGTGGAATTATAACCATTGACAATAATACCATACAACAAACAGACAGTTACAAATATCTGGGACACGAAATCAAAATAAGCAGAGGCAATCAAACACATGAAATACAGAGGCGAATAGGCCTGACATAAATCTCATTTGACCTATAATCTCAGCAAATTGTTCGCACAGAATGGAATTTTTATTTACTCACTTTTCCTAAATGCAACGCATATTCTGCGCAGCCAGCAGACGTTTCATTATTTGCTCCCTTAAAAGCTAGTCGGAGGAAAATTGTTCTTAATTGGAGAAGAGCAAATAGTAATAAGCCAGTTAACAAAGCAACCTTTCCCCTTCTATTAGAAAATGCCATAGAGCGAGTTAGAGTTCAAGTAGAAATGAACCCACTGAATAAGATTCTACATTTTCTTTATTTTGAATCACTAATTCCGTAGGAAAGAAGAAAAGAATTTAAACGTGCTGAAATAGGTGAATCGACAGGTGACGAATCAGCAAAGGACTTGTTTGAAATATGAAGAAAGTTAAAGATGAGATGCAAAGAAACAAAAGAAAGTGAAGTTCTAGATGCAGAAAAAGAAGATAATAACATTAAAGAAAATAAAACGAATAATATAAGAGACAAAGAAGAAGCAAGGTTTAGTTTGGTAGCAGCTAGAGCAAACGTTGTATCAAATGAAGATAACTACGACAAGATAGAAGGGTTAGCTGATAAAGTGAAGGATAATTCCGACAGAGGTGAAGAAAAGTATGACAGAATAGAAGATGAGGCAAATTATGTGAAAACCGCAAAAGAAGAAAGACGTGATATAACTGAAGAAATAGAAGATAAAGTAAAGGATGATACAGGTATTGGAGAAGAAATGACACATATAGTAAATTACAATAATGCTCAAAAAGACGTTTGTCCAAGCGAAACTATTTCTTTCAGGACTGTCAATGTCTAGCCCTAAACAAAATTTGAAGAACCGAAAAATTAGAACTTCCTTGTTAGACCACATTTTTTGGCCAGAGGAGTCGCCTGAAAATAAAAACCAAGTTGTGAAATAAGAAAGACTGCCGTATGCTACCACGTCTAAAAAGTGACTTGAGTATCATGAAAACAAAGAAACTATGAAAATTAAAGAATTAAAAGAAAAATAAGAAAGATAATTAATAAGAATTAAGAAAAGCAGCAAAAAGCTGTAAATAAAAATCAAAAATAGAAAAAAGTTCAGACAAAAACCAAAAAACCTAAAATATATTATTCCGAAAGCGAGCGAGATAAGGAATGGTCTGAAAGCGGAACAAGTCTTGACGATATATCAGAACATTTCACGAGTGACAACGAAGAGGAACCCTTAACCAAAATTGCTGAAAAAGAAATGCAATAAAGGACGGGGAATTTTATTTAGTTAGTTTTCCTCGGAAAAAGAATATCTCACAACTACATTCTAAACGTAGTTAGTCGAGATGAAATAGAAGTTCAAGCTCTTTGTCCTGTTGACGGTGATAAGTCAACCTATAAGCATATTGACGATGATATTAGTATAGTCACTAAAGTTCAACTCGTATGTAGGCTGGAGCAGCCAAAACTTGTAGGTACTGAGAATCGTATTAGGTAAAAAATTTCCGCTGCAATACCTAGAAAGAAGCAAGTACCTAATATAAAATGTTAACGTATCAAATTGAAGTTTTATTTATATCGTTTGGTATGGGTCAATTACTGGAAAAACATGGTCAAACACTAGTTGTCAAGTGGGCAACAACCGGAAGAATATGAATTTATATACAGATTGAACGAATTTAAAACGGATCATACATTTTAATATATGTCTGTTTAAACTGCATTTGAAATAGTGGACCAATATAAAACTTGGACAAAAATTAATCCATACCTGGGGATAGACATTGTATAAAATATCGTTCAACTATCTGTCTCGCAACAATGTTGTTTGCGTAACAATATTGCCAATCGCCGTGTAATAATCCTATTTGCGGGTCTTTTTGAGAGTTATATCTTCTTCGTATCTTTAAATAAATCGGATATTTGCCTATATTTTTCATTGTATTTACCAATCTACTACAACAGACTAGTAACAAAAATAAACTTAATGGTTTGTAGTTATTTCCTTTCTCTCCTGTAAATATTTTATGGTTAATCCCTTATTTGAGAAAAATCTAGAGGAATGAGGTTGACGACACCGCTCAAAGAAGGGCTTGTCTAAGGAAGGAAGAAGATAAGTGGTTTGACAGCATAATAAAATCGTAAATTTATGTGTAGCTTTAAATTTTTATGATTTTAGAAACCAGCAGCCTGCTGAAGTATTGGATTTTTATAATATAATTATTTGACAACATTTTGTTGGCCAACCACCTACAGCGGAATTGAGCCGAAATACATAATATTTCGTATGTTCCAAATTTATTTCGTTCAATCTGTATAAGAAAAAAGAAGTACTTGTGACTGGTTTGGAAAAAATATAAAACTGTTTTGGATGGGTTGGAGTCAATAAAATTTTATTGACTCTTTTGTGTAGAATAAAAAGTAAAAGGTACCGATGACAATTGTTGGGGAACCATGAGGTTCCTTTTGAAAAAGATTTTACATCGAATGTGATGTATGAAATTTGCTGAAGTTCTCGTTGAAAATGTTCCATATTTTTTTCAATAAAAACTTTTGGCTTCATGTTTCGATATATTATACATCAGCGATAGAAGAGAAATATTGTATTATATTATATTGTTCTTGTTAACATATTGTGACATTTTTGTGACTTTTTAATGTTTGTATAAATTTTAAAAAAACTCTGAATGTGTTTTTTACTGTAATAATATTGTATTTTTTAAATGTATTTTGTAACACCTCAACGTATGCATTTGACATTGTTTGACATCTATATATGACTTTACAATCATTAGAACTGAAAAAGTGCAGAAATACTGCACGAAACGTTTTCTATTAAAAGATTGAAATAGTTTTTTCATTTTTTATTTCTCCTTGACCGATATCCTCATTTACAGTGAGATTTTAATCTCACTCACATTGTGTATTTAAATTTAGACGTTCGTACTCATTTCAATATATACAGGATGGTTCCTTAAGTAATTGTACAAAAAGAAACCGTAGATTCTACACTTTAAATATTACGATTTGAGCTAAATTGCTTTAATAAAATGTTCATATTAAGAAATATACAGGGTGTTAAAGTGGAAATTTAAAATTTTAATTTTTGCTATAACTTTCATGTTTGTGAACATTCATGTATAAAAATTCATAACTAGGTACTATTGAACATCAGAAATTATAATTTGATGCACACTTCAATGTAGCTTATAGAGGACGTCACATATGCCACATATGTGGCATACATTTGCACGTAACTTTTTTTGCTTTTTAAGTTACCAGTGTTTGTGATAAAAAACATTAAAGATTATTTGGACAAAAAAAAGGAATACTTGTTAATATCTTCAAAACTCAACAGTTTTCGAGATAATTGCATTTTACAAATCAACTACATAATTCTGAGTAAACGCAATTACTCCAGGAAACGAAAGAAAATTAGACAAAAACATCAATACTTTTGAATTATAATATGGTATAATATGGCTTTAATAAAGTTAATATTTAACGAAATATTAAATAAAATAAATATATTATCAGCAGAATAGTTAATAGTAGGACTTTACATCAAACCTTTTACGTTTTGTAGAATAGAATAGAAATATGCTTTATTGTCACTGAAAATTATTGAACAATTTTATGGACAAAGCTAAAAAATAAATCAGTCAAATAGTACAAAAAGTATAAAACAAAAACAAATATAGTAAAAAACAGAATAACACAATTTTAAATTAGTAAAATTATTGTATAATCTACATAATTTGTACAGACAACAACAAATGAGACAAATTGTAGCCACTGGTTGAGACACCCAACTGTAATTATAAACAATACTAATTTTGTTTCTTTGTTATACCTACATTAAGAAACTCGTCAACTGAATAATATGGTCTTTCTGAGAGATAGATTTTTGTCACCTTACGAAACTTAATGAAGGATGTTGGGATTTAATTTCTCTTGGAAGGTGATTATTAAGTTTCTTTGCACGATATAGAATAGCAATTTGCTTTACTAGCTGAGTGGACGGGATCGGCAAATAAACGTTACAATCCGAATTTCTAATGGAGTAGCCATGGTCAGGTCTATCGGGAAAAATGTTTAGATGCTTTCGAATCAAACAAACCGTTTCCAAAATAAATAGAGAGGGAAGCGTCAAAATTCCGTGATTTTTGAAGTAGGTCTTGCAATGAGTTGTTTGTTTGAGACCAAATAGATAACGGATTGCTCTTTTTTGCAACTTAAAAATAGTATCAAATTGGGCCGCTGTACTAGAACCCCAAAATGGTAGCCCATATCGAAGATGGGACTCGAACAATGAGAAATATGCCATTTTGGCAAAAGATAAATTTAGTTCCTTCGAAACAGATCTTATTGCAAAGCAAGCTGAGGCTAGTTTCTTCCTTAAGGAGTCAGCATGCAAGGACCATTTGAGATCACTATCAATGAGAATACCTAGAAATTTCACGGAATTTACGATATTGATTTGGCTCTCATTCAAAAGCAAGGGTTGCATGACTCCTTTATAAGATATACATCATGTAACACAGAAAATATGGCATCACTAGTGCATTTATTAGACAAAAAGCCGAACTGATTTTGCGATAAAATATTATATTTAAGGAGAAAGGGCATAAGTCGAACTTTTATAAGTCTTTCAATAATTTTTGATAGTGCTGGTAACAAGGCAATAGGTCTATAGTTGCAGGCATTAGATTTTTCTCCACCTTTATGAAGAGGAATGACGATGGCAGTCTTTAGGCAGTTATAGAATGTACCTTTTTCAAGGGAATCATTTACTAGCGAGACCATGACCTCCAAAACATAATGCGGTAGATTTGAGAAAATTTTAATAGATAATCCATCTGTACTACAGGACGATGTGCTTTTTATACTACGAATTATTGAAATGAGTTCCGTCTTATCAACTGGTCTTAAAAAGAAGGTATCAGCAATGTTTTTTGAATTAGAGAGATAGGAAACTGGATATTGTTGTGGCGAAATAGTTGAGGTTATATTTTTACTCACATTAACAAAGTCATCATTTAGATTTTCGGGGTTAGGAACAGAAAAGGTTTGATTCGCTGTACTGGTTTTATTTCGAAAATCGTTTATTATTGACCAAGTTTCTTTTGAAATATTTTTGGAGCTTGTTAAGCGATTATGAAAGTAGGATTTTTTGGCTACTTTGAGTAGTTTTATATAGCATTTTCTGTACTTATTGATATAATCAGAGATGGGGATACTGTCATTAAATTTTTTAATATATAGCAGAAAACGCATATTTTTCGCAGATATGCGAATGCCTTTGGTAATCCAAGGTTTGTTATGTTTTGGCCTAATGTTTAATAGAGGAAATGCTTTATTAAAAATAGATACAAGTCTATTTAGAAAATCACTAACATTACAGTCAATGTCCCCAGAAGAAAAACTCCAGTCAGAAGTCAAGCATGAATTATAGAATTTACGAAAGTTTTGAGTGGAAAAAATCCTACCTAATCGTCGGGTTTTTGAGTGAGGTGTTTGTAAACTGCTAAACTTGGTATATACCGCTTCATGATCAGAAAGCCCCCCACTAATAACTGTAGAATGGACGTCAGCGGGTGGAAAATCGGAAACCACATAATCAATTGTCGAGGACGATGTTTTTGAGATTCTTGTTGGAGAATTAACGTGCATTGTGAGACCATATGATTCAAAAATAGTTACTAAAGACAGTTGGGTCGCACAAACAGCAATGTATTAAATTAAAGTCATAATCAAAATATTTTATTTATAAACTAAATTAAGAAATAGTTAAAGTAATTATCATTAAACTTTTTGTCAAAGTAAGTGTTCGATATATCCACTATTTGATTTAATTAATTTGTACATTCCATAAAAGATCGTCTCATAATAAATAGCATTATTGGTTCTAAAGAAACTGCTGCAGTATTTAATATATACATATATATATATATATATATATATATATAATATATATATATATATATATATATAATATATATTTATATTATATATATATATATATATATATATATAATAAAGTATATATATATATATATATATACATAAGTATAATAATATATATATATATATATATATATATATATATATATATATATATATATATAATAAAAAAGTATTCGTTTGGGATTTTTGTAAATTACATAATTATATAATAATAATTATATTAATATCTCACCACATGACCAAGGAATATGACTACCACAACAATCGAACAATGTAAAATGCGATTATCTCGAAAACTGTTGAGTTTTGACGATATTAACAAGTATACTATCAAGTATATACTATAAGTTGATATTTTGTCAAAATAATGTATCTTTAATATTTTTTTATCACAAACACCGGTTTGTGCACAAGCACTTAAAGAGCAAAAAAGTTAAGTGCAAATGTATGCCACATATGTGGCGTATGTGGCGGCCTCTATCAGCTACATTAAAGTATGCATCAAACTATAATTCCTCATGTTCAATAGTACCCAGTTATGAATATTTATATATAAATGGTTACAAACACGAAAGTTATAGCGAAAATTAACATTTTGAATTTCCACTTGTAACACCCTGTATCTTTCTTAATATCAACATTTTATTAAAGCAATTTACGGATCACGCTGTATATATATATATATATATATATATATATATATATATATATATATATATATATATATATATAAGAGTAAGAAAATAGAAGTACTTGTGACTCGTTTGGAAAAAATATATAAATATGTTTTTTATGAGCTGGAGTGAATAAAAGGGGCTCTATTGGTAAACTATTCTTTATGTCAAGCTTTCAATTGTGTTTACAATCTTTATCAAGAGCTTCTAAAAAATACAAAAAATCTTACAAAGTGAAACTGGAAAAGTAAATTTTAAGTCACCAAATAAAATTAGTTTTGTTAGTAAATCTAAACTGCTTAACATGTTAAAAAAACTATTTTAAAAAAATGTAAAATGAATGTTTCTCTAAATTTAGTAATTTTGAAAAACTTTTTAACAAAAATAATTGAACTTGTAAATAAGAATAAGCGCCCAATTACAAAAAGCTTCAATGTCATGAATGCCAACTTACAATTTTCATTCTTGACAATTATATTACCAAAAAATAAAATTTTGTTTAAAAAATTCTTTTTTATTTAGTAATAAAAAACAAGGTTAATTCATCATTGATAGATGTCTAAAACCTGTAACAAGTATATGGAATATTAAATTAAAATGTGATATTTTAATGAATAAACTATAGAGAAATAATATAATTATAAATTTTGATTAGATTTTGAATTTCTGATCTTTTGTTTAAAATATTATCACTTCTGATAATATAAACCATTTCCAAAAGAATGCTTTTGAATTTATTACTTTAATTACATAAAATTTTAATGTTATCAAAATCCATAATATGGTCTTTGTCGATTACATGCTCTGCTAAAGCACAAGATGGTTTTTTAATTCTACTGAAACTTTTGTGGGAAATAATACGGTTTGACAGATTCCTTCCGGTCTCACCAACATACACAGCTTCACACTGGGTACAACTAATGCTGTATACTACATTTGTTTTA
This sequence comes from Diabrotica balteata, assembly GCA_918026665.1. Taxonomy (NCBI): domain Eukaryota; kingdom Metazoa; phylum Arthropoda; class Insecta; order Coleoptera; family Chrysomelidae; genus Diabrotica; species Diabrotica balteata. The sequence continues at coordinate 63,137,684 of OU898283.1, read as the reverse complement.
TCTAATTTATCTATAGAATACTTAGTTTTGGAATATAAAGATGAAATAGTTTTGATGTTCTTTGTTGCTATTTTTATATTGTCAATAACCTTTACTGTTTGTATTAATTTAGGTTTTAATGATGGTTTAAAAGGTAGTGAATGATAATAAGTGTTTTGATTATTGGATACAATGTTCTGAGATTTTGCAAAAAATGGTGTTAAGTTATTTATATTAGAAATATTAGAAAAAAAGCATCCTATGTAGCTTATCTGGAGGATAAGAGCTCTTATCCTTTTTGAATATTGAAGAAGTTAATTGTTGACTCAATTAATAAAGTGTTGTCTTATAAACGATATCAATTTAATATGCGTACTTAAACCTTTCAAAAATAATAAAATGTCTCTTCTTATCTTTTCACCATAATTAGGGTTAGATTTACATTTTATCATGTTGTTTTCAATTTTATTATTAAATATTAATACAATTTTTTTTCTTAGAAATTAAAAACTGTGATGGAAAAACGTGAAAAAATTCCACCGAAAACCTTTGAACCGTGCTGTGATAAACTAAGTGATAGAATATTCTTGCCAAATCACAAAAACAACAGAAAACTTGGTGACATAAATTGCACCATGTCTGCAGTGCACGAACGGGACCTCTCATCGAAAACTCAACTTCCTCAATCTGTGCTAAAAGAATTTGCAAGGACATACCAGGAACCTAAATTTATAGATGACACAATGAATTCGAATCATAAACTAACAGAATCAGGTAATGATTTTTATATTTTCTTTTAATTTGTGTTTATTTTATGTTTATTTGTTATTTCATGAAATCAATTAACCAAGACTTCTGTTTATATAATAAAATTATATTTAATTGATGGATTCGACCGTTACTTAATGAAAATTAATTTTTCTAATGTAACAATAAAACACTAAAAACTTTGTTTTCAAACTTCCACAAAATTTATTTTAAATTCTTATCTCTACAGCTGTTTCGGCTGATTGCCTTTCTCAAGTGATCTATTTTGGCATGCGTTTACACTTTGTAGTCTTCAATGAAATATGTTGGGAAGGGGAGAACTGTTTGTCTCAAGTTGGTCATTAAGAATTGTATCTGTGTTTTTTAATATGTTGATTTCCATAGATTCTAACAAAGATACTTTAAGGCCTTTATTTTGAATGTGAAGAATTTTAAATTCGTCATTAAAAGAATGATTATGATCTAGAAGATGAAGTGCGTATGTAGAATCTGTTTTTCTATTATTGAAGCAGTTATAGCAGTTGTATGTTCTGCTATTCGTCTATTAAAATTTCTACCTGTTTGACCGATGTAAGTTTTTGGGCAGTCGCCACATTTGAGTTTGTACACACCACTGTGTGGGTGTTTTTTATTTTGGCTCCTGTTGTTTTTAATATATTTGCTTAAGTTGTTATTTGTTCTAAAAGCTGGTGTTATTCCTTTCTTTTTTATGTGTTTGGCTATTTTAGTTGATATTTTGCCTGTATATGTAATGGAGCAGAAGGTACTGGGTTTTTTCTCTGGTGGTGGAAATACTAATTTTAGGGCTTTCATGTGTAGTTTTTGATTTAACATTTTATTAATTGTTTGTTCGTTGTATATATTGTTTACTGCTATTTGCTAAATGATATGTAATTCTGTGTCAAAATTGTATTTTGACATCGGAATTTCTGTTAATCTAAGTAACATACTATGATAGGCTGCCAGTTTATGTTGTGTGGGATGGGATGATGAATTGTTGATGGGATGTTTATGAAATATGGAGAAGTCATGTTTGTTTTTAAGTCTGATAATTTTTAAATCTAAAACATTTATCGATTGATTTTGTTCTGTTTTTATTGTAAATTCAATATGACTATGAAGTGAATTAATATACGATAAAAATTGGTCGAGTTGCCTGTTAATTCCTGTAAAATATACCATTACGTCGTCTACGTATCTCCACCAATATAAAAACTGTTTGACTATGGGATGTTTTGAAATACGTGTCTCTAGATGATCCATAAAAATATCTAATAGCAATGGGCTTAGAGGATTGGCCATTATAAGTAATGCACTGTTATTTGTGTATATTTGATTATTAAATTCAAAATAGTCCTGGTTTATGCAAACTTCAAGAAGATATAAAAGTCCCGATGTAGATTGGATTTGTTCTATTTTGGTCTACAAGGTTTTTTACTAGAATAAAAGTTTCTGTAGGGGGAATACTAGGAAAAAGATTTTTTACGTCAAATGAAATTAATCTGGAGTTATCAGGTAATTGAAAATGTTGTATTTTATTAACCAGTTCTATTGTATTTTTTATGGTAAATTAAGGTAAAAATTTACTGTGTTCTAAAATAATCTCTAACATTTTTTTTTGAAAGTTTTATATTTCTGAATGACCAACTTGAGACAAACAGTTCTCCCCTTCTCAACATATTTCATTAAAGACTATAAATTGTAAACGCATGCCAAAAATAGATCACTTGAGAAAGGCAATGATCTTAAACAGCTGTAGTGATAAGAATTTAAAATAAATTTTGTGGAAATTTGATAACATAGTTTTCAGTTTTTTATTGTTACATACAATTATATTTGTTCAAAACTATCTATTAACATAACGTTAAATTTGTCGCTCACTTAAGCGCGGAGAAGCAGAGCTAAGCGAAGCACGGCGCGGCGAACTTTTGAAATACACGCCAATATGTGCACGGTTTTTCTTTTATATACAAGAAGGTACAGTACGTTGTTCTATTTGGAATCGAGGGCAGTTGTATTTTGGCGTTGAGGTAGGTGTTGTAAGATACTTTTGAAGTAATGACATCGAGTAGCAGTTGAGAAGAAGACTTTGTTATTTTATGTACAGTAGCTGAAGAAGAGACACATAATATGAATTGACATTTTTCACCTATTTTTTCGCAAATGTTATCACGCCTCATCTGGTTGTGGTAGTTGTAATCCGAAACATCATAAAATTCTTTTAATTTTTAATAATCAAAATAAATGTTTCGTCATCCATACCCTCTTCAATGCAGATCAGTACCTACAGGTGTAAATACAAATACCAACTGAAAATTGGCGATCTTAGTGAATGTGGTTTCATTCTATCAATACCAGACACATCAAAAGTCGTCGATAACAAACGGAATCCAGAAAAGTTTCCGCTTGACTTCCATAGACCTCCGCTTACTAGTTCAATACGAATTCGTCTAGGATTGTACGGTTGCGCTCTTCGCTGTGCCGCACGTTGCATCACACAGATACTCGCGAGTAAATATTTAACTACATGAAGAAAATTGATAGCAACCTTTTTTCCCCGCATCGCTTCGCGGTGCAAATCAGTTTAGCAACAAGCTTACTTAACTGATTACAAGTTAAATAGAAAATTAGATTTTTATGTTTAATAATCAAAGGCTATCATAAAAAAGACAAGTACCTATATAAAGAAAATAGGGAGAAATTTTAGAATATACAAACAACTTAAAAAATAAAAATAGCCAAGACTCAATCGTGTTATTCTGATCTCGACTTTCGATGGCTTGGTAGATGTTATTGATTTACTGGACCGACGGCAACCGTTTCGTGTAACCTGTGACACTATTATTTAAGAGTAATGAGGCCTCACATTTTGTGCGTATTCTTTATATAAATGCTAAAACATTGATGTATAAAGAAACCATCACTTAGTTTTTTCGGCGAGATTGGTCATAGATAAGAGTTCCTGTAAGTTATAAAACGAGGATGCCAAAAATAAGAAATAAACTGAATGATAACAAATGAATATTGGTATTGGTGGAAAATATAAGGTTGAATGCTCGAATAAATGAACTTTGATGGTATACAAGGCAAATATCGAACACAGTGTTAATTAAATCTTGCCCAAGTACTTTCGATCACTAGATCATCCTCAGGGGCTTTTCGTCAGTTGTGGCGTATCCGACAAGAGCAGAATGTCATAAATGTAAAATGGTACATAACAATACACTACACAAAGACAAATTCTGTCATTCTATCATTCTGTCTCCGGCTTCTATATACCATGTAGCTTCGCCATTCTTAAAAAAAAATAAATAAAAAAAATTGTTTGTTTGTCTTTGTGCAGTGTATTGTTATGTCCCATTTTACATTTATCACATTCTGCTCTTGTCGGATAGGCCACAACTGACGAAATGCCCCTGAGGATGATCTAGTGATCGAAAGTACTTGGGCAAGATTTAATTAACACTGTGTTCGATATTTGCCTTGTATACCATCAAAGTTTATTAAATAGTTGGTTAATAAAAATAAATTAAAATCTAAATAAATGCAAAAATTAATACGGGCAACTCTTAAACACATCTCCAGCGATTATCTAAAGCAAAAACAAAAAAAAGCAGATCACTTACCGTTATACAATTCATTCTATGTTGTAAGGAGCTCCTTGATAATCTTGCTGGTATAATAGCAGTTGCACCTAAGATCGAAAAACTGTGAAAACAAAACTCCCGGCTAGCATGCTCGATAGAAGTAACAATTTTTTCTAACGTCCTTATCTGGTTGATTAATTTGAGTAAAGCGAAATAGAAATGACTTGTCTCTCGTGTAATCTAAACTGATTTTGCTTGGAGCGAGAAAATATTTAAAATGAAATTAATAATTGAATAACGTCATACGAATAGTTAAATAGTTTTAAATGATAAAAATAAAATTTTATATTCAAGTAAAAAATAAACAACTTCCCCAAACAAAACCAATTGTTGGATGTCACTTTTATTTATCTCAAAAGAGTAAGATCTAATTTAAATAGAATAAGTTTAAAAAGAAATAATTGCCTACGCTATAAATTAGCGTAATTGATTATATACAAAAAAATTAAATAAAAGGGTAGGTACTATATTACTTATCTCAAAAAAAGTTATTTATAGAGAAAGCAAATGAAAACGTAATAACAGTTATAATGCCAAATAAAAATTGTAAAGTTATATAAAAGATTAGGAAAAAATGTTTCTAAAACATTTGGTATTGGTGATGGTATATAAAAAATATAAACAAAAAATAAACCTTTGATAATTGATAAATAAAAAAAATAATTCCGTTATATTTGTAGAGCTCTAAATTAAAAATATATTAATTAGGGTTAAAAAAGTAATATTTTCAAATAATTTGTATTGGAACTAATATTCGAAAAACAGGGGATGTGTTTTTCACAGGGGAAAACACTCCAGGAGTGACCGAGAATGGAAAGTATAGCTCTCTGATCGTCTAAGCAAGGAGCGATGATTTTAATTTACTTATTTTATTTTATTGCATTTTATTTTATTATAGTTTATTTTATTTTATTTTACTAATAAACATGGACCTGCGTTTACTGCGTGTGTGGTCGCGCGGTGTGTTTTTACAGTTTTTACTGTAGGTTTTATTTTTTCACACCTCTCCGTCCATATCCATATTACATATCCACCGCTCCGTCCGTAGCCCGCGATAATAACGCTATGCTTAAAAAATATTGTGAATAAAAAACAAATACACGTCATTAATAAGTGGTAAAAATAAGAAATCAAAAAGAATGCAGGGAAACGATAGAAAAGCTCATAATCGAAAACAGAGAGCTGAGAAAAGAAATTGGAACTGAAACAAGAAAATATAGAGATCAAGGAAGAACTCAGAGAAATAACAAAAAACATGGAAGTTATGGAAAACACCGACGAATAAATAACATAGTTATGAACGGCCTAAGGATAGACACATATGAGAAAGCAGAGTTAAAAGGCACAATCAATAATGTCATCAAACAACATATAGGGGTAGAGGTTAAAATAAGGAATGCTCACAAGTTAGGCGAAAAAAACATGCCTAATTAAATTAGAAAGCCAAGAAGAAAAAAGAAAAATAATGAAAAAAAAGCACAAGTTACAAGAAATTAAAGAGTACAAAATATATATCAACGAAGATGCAACCATAAAAGAACGAGAAATAAAGAAAACAATTAGAAACATTGCTCAAGAAGAAAGAAATAAAGGAAATGAAGTAAAAATTGGAGTAAAAAAAATATGGTTGAATAACAGCGAATGGAGGTGGAATGACAAAGAAGGCGCAATGTGTAAAAAAAACATCAAAAAACTAGCAAATAAATGTACTACTGGAATAACGTTGACGAAACAAGCACAGAACAAGGTTAAGGAAAATACAAAAAAATGAAAAAAGAGTACAAAAATGAAAACCGAACCAAAACACAAGAAAACATTACGAAAAGAGCACCTACTTTTAGGAACATGGAATGTAAGAGGCACATATGGAGGAGACAAACTTAAACATTTAGCGAGAGAAATCGAAAAGTTCTATTTTGACATAGTAGCTTTACAGGAGACAAAACAGCTGGGAAATGATATATTAGAAATAGAGGATACAATGTTTTTCAACAGCGGTGGAAAGAATCGAACGTTAGGCACAAGTTTTATGATAAGAAAAGAGCTAAAAGAAGCAATAGTAGAGTTTAAACCAGTATCAGACCGCATATGTAGTATCAGGTTCAAGGGAAAATACCAAAAAATCACCCTCATAAATATTCACGCACCTTCAGAAGAAAAAGATAATGATGTCAAAGAATGTTTCTACAGTGAATTAAATAGAACAATCGAAAATATACCCAGGTATGATATGAAAATTATTCTAGGCGACGCAAATGCCAAAATATGGAAGGAAGAAGTATTTAGACCGACAATAGGAAAATATAGTAAGTACAATGAAACTAATGAGAACGGACAATTCCTGATAGATTTCGCAAGAGAAAAAAATATGATCATAATGAGCACATATTTCGAAAAAAAAAAAGAAATACACAAGGAAACATGGATATCGCCAGATAGAAAGACTAAAAACCAAATAGACCACGTGCTCATCGAAAAAGAGGAACAGCAATGTATAAAGAAGATAAGAACATACAGAGAACCAGACGCTGACTCAGATCATTACATGGTGGGTATCAAAATTAAGCAACCAGAAAACAAAAACAAAATAAAAAAAGAAATGTATACATAACCCAATTCGATTAGCAAAAAGAAAGAGCAAGAAATATACGAGGAAACAATGGAAAGAGAACTAAAAAAGATACAAATAGAAGAGCAAACTGAGAACAAATGGGAAAACATAAATCAAATAATGAACAAAGCAGCAAAAGAATGTAAAAATCAAGAGAATAAAAAGATGAAAGACTGGTTCGACATAGAGTGCCAAAAATAAATAGAACTAAGAAAATCATTAAGGTTGGAAATGATGACGAAAGAAACAATAGAGACAAAGATTAGATATAGGGAGCAAAGACAAAAAGTAAAGAGTGCTGAGAGAAAAGAAGAGAAAAACACATAGAAAAATAGCTAAAATAAATAGAAGAGAATTATAAGAATATTAAAAAAATAAAAAACATTATCAAGGTTGCTAGTGTTGCCGAGAGGGGGCATTTGGGCCTGTAGGACCCATCGCCGGCTCTCCTCGGACTTTTTCCTGTCTACGGAATTGGAACGGGTGTTTACCATCTTCGTTTGTCGCTGGTGAAATGGGTCATACTGTTACCGCTTACAGAATTAACCGTTACAGCGACAGTACCTGTTACAAGTAACGGTTATGAACAGTTAAAAATAACAGATCAAAAAAAGGAAAACAGAACAAGGTAAATAGTTATCTAAGAATTCTTTGACTTACGATGGAAATAACTTAGTAAACAAGGAAATAAAAATGGTATATATAAAATACAATGCACCGAAAATGTTTCTAATCTATTTCTTGGACTTACGGAAAGATCAATTAGAATGAGAAGTAAAATACACAGAATAAAAGAACAGAAAAAGTGTAGAAAATATCCTAAGTGTTCTTGACTTACGGAAGAAACAACTTAAGACAGGAAATATGGGGTAAATGAATTATGTAAATATGAACCCATTGTTTGGAAAAATATTTCTAAAGTGTTTTTAGATACAAAAAAAAAACAAACTAGAGAATCAAATATTGTAAAATATGGAATACAAATTTATTTGTAAGTGTTTCTTGACTTACGGAAGCAACAGTTATAATAAGAAATCAAATTCAGAAAAAGATATGGAAATATTGCTAAGTGTTTCTTGACTTCGGAAAGAAACAACTCAGGCATGAAATGGTAAAATAATAGAGACAAATATATTAAGGAAATAACTTAGATAAATATCGGAAATAATAATGCAATAATGATTATGAAATATTTCTAGTGCTCTTTTGACTTAACGGCAAAGAATGACTTAGGCACAAATAAAATTAACAAGTCAAATATCTGAGAAATATTTCTAAGAGTTCTTGGACTACCAGGAAGGAACTATTAGACCAAAAGTACAAAATCAAATTTATAAAATGAAAAGTAAGGTTAAATATTTCTAAGTGTTCTTACTTACGGTACAGACAACTTAGATACAAAATACAAGAAAATAAACAATCAAAATAATCAAATAAAATATCAAATAATCAGTATATGAAAAATTATTAAGTCAATAGTAAAAATTCTAACCTGAAAAGGTCTGAATATACAATAATAAAATATAAATGGTTATCAGGAAATAAGAAATAAAACAATAACTTAGTTGGAACAATAATAGCACCGACTAGGTCTACAGTAGAAGAGGCAAGCTCGACTGACCGATGAGAGAAATTCCGTCTGCTTTTATATAAAACAAATCCTTTGTTTTACGTAGTAAAAGGGGAATTTCCCTACATCGAGTCAATTAGAAATTCGGATTTGCCCACACTTGGAATTTCCAAGTATTTCTCCGAATTTCTAAATGCGTCCGGCACGGCGGTGAGGTTCTGCCTGACACGCCTCCGGAGACACTAGAAATGAAAAAAAAAAGGTTTTCAACAAAAACCCATATTCGTTAAAAACAAAGCAGGAAATAATATAAGCGGGGAAGCAGAAATAGTCGAAAGATGGAAAGAGTATTTTGATGAATTACTAACACCATCTTTTTTCGTTGTTGGTTGTGTCTCTGTCTTACACCAAGTAAGTCTCTTATTGGGCTGGGAAAGAGAGGGAGTGAGGAGTTTCAATGCGCAAGAGAGAGACAGATTAAACATCAGCAAGAGATCGTCATACTCGCGGCAGATATACAATGAATTAATCCCATATAAACACAATATTTAACAATGACGTTCTTATTATTAAAAACAAAGTTTAAAGAACTACATATTAAGAACAATTCATAACTCAAACTGAATGGTACGTATAATTTACTAAATAAAATACTAACAACTAGATTGACATAATCTGAGCCCAATATAATAAACCGCGAGTCAGATATAAAGATACCGTGTTACCAAAACTGTTTAAGTAAGCACGCAGTATAAACCGACAATAAATAAATCACCTGCACGAGCTCATATTTATATCTAGTAATAAAAAATAAGAAGAACAAATTATAAATTGTCATAAAACTAGCCTCACTTAGGGTCCATGCTTTCACTTCATACAATAGCACTGGCAAAATATAACAGTATGTCCTTCGAACGCGAAGGTCAATGCTAAGATTGTTTCTATAAAACACGTTCCTCATTTTTACAAGAGAGGCCCTGGCTTGTTCTATACGACTTTTAATTTCTACGGTTGAATCCCAACTGACATTCTGACTGTCATCCTGAATTAAGTTTTGTTTGCTAACTGTCATATATTTAGTTTTCTTAACGTTAATATTTAATTTGTACTGATCACATGTTTGTTTTATTTCGTTCATTAGGTTTTGAGGGTCTTCTCCGTAATTAGTCAGCACTAAGGTATCGTCGGCATATCTAATATTGTTTAAGATTATACCATTAACAATAATACTCTCTTCTTTTAATGTTTATTTTTAATGTTTATTTCATCCGACAGTTCTTGTTCAACTTTTATTCTTGCCATTATAGATTTGTAATTATTCATGTTTATCGTCCAATCTAGCTGTTTTCAATATTTCTAGCATTTTAATCTGTTGGACCATATCAAAAGCTTTTTCAAAATCGATTGCACAGATGTATACATTTTGTTTTATATCTCTGCATCTCTAGATCAGAACTTGGATACCATTATATCAGAATTTGCTTCTCTCGTTTCTCGTATCAAAGCCACTTCTATAATCACTGCATGTCTTTGCACGATGTTTCTTTGGTATTGTGACAAATGTCGAATTAAACCAATAAGTTGATAATATCCCAGTGGCATAGATTCTGTTATAGAAACCACACAGGGCTTTAATTCCATTTTCTCCAAAAAATGTGAATTCATAGACGGATGCTGAAGATACCTTGGATAGCAAAAACAGCTAATAAAAAAATACTAAGGAGGGACATAATGAGGGAAATCTATATAAAATACTACAACTGACACTTAAAGGCAAAATAGAAAATCGTAGAGGTGTAGGAAGAAATCAGGTTTCTTAATTAAAACACATTCGTGAATGGACTCAGATATCAAACGCAGGACAATTATTTCATGTGGCAGAAGATCGAGAAGCCTTCGCAATGGTGATAGCCAACGTCCGATAACTCTGATATGGCACGTGAAGAAGAAGAAAAGAAATTTCTGCGAGAAAATAATAATAAATTATAATAAGATCCAGATAATTTTCATTATCCAGCTTTTCTAGTTTTTATTTTCCTATTAATGTTTTTTTTTTATTTATCTAGATCTATAATCTAAGATTATATTATTAGAACAAAAAATAAAGTCGACATCAAGCAAAGATGAAAGTACTGAGGAAAACTGGACGAAAATTAAAGATATAATAAAGACTATCCAGGAAACAAAATCAAATGTAGTAAAAATAAGAAGAAAATAAGTGTGGATTACAGAAGAAATACTGAGACTCATGTATCGAACAAGAGAAATCCTAAAGATAAAAATTAATACAAGAACATTCACGCAATAATCAGACCGAAGAGAAGACATACGAAAACACAATTTCATAGTAAAGAATGTAATGAAATTAAAAAATATGAAAAGAAATGTTACGTTCTAAATTTAAAGTAGAAAGTCCCACCTCTATTTTTAAAAGTTTAAACAATTCTAGACGTGAAGATCGGTTGCCTATATATTATAAGCAAGGTGGCGAAAATAAAATTAGTAGTTATCAAATAGGGCTAATGTCTAGCAAATTGTGTTGAGTTAGGGGAAAATGTCATCTTTTTGTGAAGAAACTAATTTAGATCGTTCTTTCTAGAGCACTCTTGGAAGAATTGGGATCACAAAATTTGGATGTTTGAATCTCGGTATTATTCGATGACCTCCGTATGTCAAGTTGTCAAGTGTTCGGGAAGACGAAGGAAAGGAAGTGATTCTAGGTTTGACCGTGGTACCGGAAAGGTTCGGGCTAGTTTAAAAACAACATTTTGTTTTTTTGCTGCTGTTTCATGTAGGATCTGGACTAGTACGAACCGTGTAGATGTTTTAGGGGATTTGCTGCCTTCGTGGAAGGGTTTTTGGAATATCCACGATTTCGGTAAAAAAAAGCGGATCTACAGTGCACGTGTCTACCGGAATCGCTTTTAGATCAAGAAATTAGCCTTAATCACGAGTCCAAATAGCCGACTACGTTTCGGTCTAATTTGGGATATTTCAAACCCCTAATTTGGCTAAGAGGGGTGAGTGTTAAAACATTTTGTTTTTAATTTTTTTATTAAATTATTAATTTTTGAAGATTATTTGCAGTTTGTTTTTAGTTTAATATTTACAAGTATTTACATTTGATAAACTGCGTTAGGCTTTCACGGCCATCGTCTAACTTGTTAAACTGTTTGTTCGGGCTATTAGGCCATTGTCTTCTGAGATTAGTTCTCAACGTTTCGCCAACACTAGAACTAGTTTCGCCGAACATTAGAGATTATTCAGACAATGGACATTAAAGATTATTTGCAATTTATTTTATTAATTAAATATTTACACATACCTATTATAATATTGTAAACTGTGTCTAAGGGTGGGGGGGGGGTTAAATATGTGAAATAGATTTATTTTTTTATATATTATTTTCTGCGTACGCACTTGAGCTCTCGTGGTGTCCTATTTGGTTTAATTATTTTTTTTTGTTGGTATTGAACCACCCTTAGCGTCCGGTACTTTTGATACGTCTTACCTTTTTTTCGTGCAATTAAATAGAATTAACTTATGAATTTTTGTTAGGCAAGTAGAAGCGGCGAAGCGGCATTTTTATATTCTTTTTATTGCCTATTTTTATTTTAAGCCTATGATAAAGTATACTATTGTACTATTGTATTGTGTATTTGATATGATATCTATGATAAAGTATACTATTGTACTATTGTATTGTGTATTTGTTTTTAAATATATTGGGAATCTATTTATTAAAATTGACTAAATCCTGATCTCAGACAATTTCATTTATTTTTTTATTTATTCAGGTTGTATACTATACTTAATACTTTAGTAGTAAACCTATTGGTAAGTTGGTGGTTTATTGAATATACTCCATTCCACGAATATACGACTGTTTTAAATTCGCTTTAAGGTGTCGACTTAAGTGGGCCAATGTGCTGAATTGTACAATGGTAAATTCCCCCCATTTTTAAAATACTGTTATGACAGATACACACCTTAGATTTAAATATGAAGTTATGATCTAAATATAGAATTGATAGTTTATAGAATAGTTGTAATTCAGATTTTGACGTATACTCGTATAATTACTCTCATTGACTAAAATTGTAAACAAGTTGGTTTTTGAATTAAGTGATTTAAACGAAGTGTAACAATACTTAAGTGATTAAATAGTTTAATTTATTTAGTCGAATATTCAATTAGTATTAAAAAATCAAAAAAACTTACTCTTACTCTTATTCTCCTAATCACCATTACAAACAAATACACTACACTAAACTCTCTCTTAACGGACACGTCTCTTCACCGGACACCTCTATACGGACTGTTTTTAAAACTAAAATCAGTCGGCGATTTATGAAACTGTATGTAAATTTTCGTTACTTTTTAATATCTGTAATGACTCGGTACATTAACTATCAATAGCCGCCATGTTATACCCGTTACTTTCGGAACTTTTAAGAGTATATCCACTCAAAGCAAACAAAAAACTAACAAAGTGGAATACTAGATTCTTTTCATGGTTTCTAAAGCATCGTTCTGCGAATGTACTTTTATTTATATTAAAAATATATTTCTTTTTATTACCGTTGTAGTACCTACCTAATAAAGTAATAAAGATACCCGACGCGCCTCTTTGGTGTTTACATTTCACCGAAATCCAATCCAAATGGCTGATGAACACATTTTAACTTCATAGAGGTCATTGTATTTACCTATTTGTAGGAGCGTTTACGTAAATTTTTTTGTTATTTTCGGATTAATTTTCACAATAAATTTTGCGTCTTTCTGAAATAATTTTAGTTTATAATATGTAATAGTAACAGAAGATCCTTTTTTTATGGAATAATAATTAGACCAATTTACTTTCATACTTCTACTTGTACAGTAAAATATTCGTTGTAGCAATAATTCCAAACAGTCGTATATTCGTGGAATAACCTATAGTAACGTAGGGAAGGCTGTGGGCCAATTTACCTGGTGCCCCTGATAATATAACTTCGGATTTTTTTGTTTTGTGGACCGTACGACCATCTCCACTGTTTTGTCTAGCCGCGAGCTATTCCCAGACTGTCACCGTATAATACTTTTTGTCCGGGTTTACGTCTAATTTATATGTGGTACATTTTGTAACATTTTTTATATAGATTCGGTTTTGTACGCCACAGAAACACGATACATTTCATCTGTACAGGAAATTAAAAGCTATCTCAAAGTTTAGAAGATAAAAACGGGCACAGAATATTAAATATCAATGAACAGGTAAAAGGATGGAAAATCTACATTTCTGAATTATTTGAAGATGAAAGGGTAGAACAGTATACACCGATTGCTATAACAGGTCATCTATACCTGTTTTGTGTAAAACTTGAGGTCGCTGGTTATATGAATTAGAACAATTACGAAGAAAAAGGCATTTTAATAAAATTAAAAAGTATTTTAATTGTGAATAAATTAGCAATTAATTTAAATATCCCGAAAAATAGCTGGCTTAAATCATTGCTGCTATCAGTACAAAGAAACAAACACTTACGTTTGAAATATGGTGTATTAATTGTAGCAAGCAGTAGAATAGTTTTTCGTACGCTGTCGCGATTGAAAGTGTCTTGAGATGTGCAGAAAACACTCTGACGACCCTTTTCTAAGGTGGTCGGTAGGCTGGTGGGACAAGTGCACCCCCATAAATCAGTGGTCACAGAAATATAATATTGTGTAACACAAGGATCTACAGACCGAGAATTTGGCATCCAAATTCCACTGATTCGCGCAATCGTACTTGTAAGTTCGTATAGTCGGCTGGAGTTACAATTTGCCAAATTTAAATGTAATCGTTTCTACTCATTCATATTAATATTATAATGTATAATATATTAAAGTTTTTAATATTGGTAATATTATTAAAGCTTTTAATACTATTTTTTAATATTAAGAATAATATTAAGTAATTAAATATTGCGTCTTACTTAAAAAAAGTACGAGATAAACTCGTTTTTTATATCTTTACGTATGCTAAGGGTAATAAATTAAAATCCTTCAATACAAGACTAAAGGTAGGTACCTATAATTTGAATAAGCTGGTTTTGCCCATACTGACTTTCTAATTCTAATTACCTACTAATTTGCATAACAGTCAGATATTGTACCTGGTCATAATGCTGTTTTAATATTAGGATTTTCATTTCGCTTGTTGAAACTTCATCCGATATTAATTTCTTGGAAATTTTTATAAGGCTGAGAGTACTTAATCGGAATACTCGAGTATTGTTGAAAAAAACTGAAATTGAAGGTACTACACAATCGAAGAACTCAAAAAAATTAAACATTTCCGGTATTCTTTTTCCAGATCGTATTTTGTTTTCGAGATATATTTAAATTTGGGAATTTTTTATTATTTTTCCACTTTTTTCAGGTTCTTTTTTAATTTAATTTCAGTATATAAAAGCCTTTACAATATTATCCAAATTTTATTTGGAAGTTAATTTTAACTGTTCAGAAACAATTTGCTATTTAGGAAATGAAAGTTTGTTTTTTTTTTCCTTAGTTCTTAATTTGCTATAACATTTCTCATTTGATTTAATAAAAAATATTGTAAATTCATTTTTTTGAATAATTATAACGACTTACATCCGAGTAGCTTAACACAATTAAAGAAAATATAACGAATACGCTCACGACTCGGAACTGAGTCTTTTCTTCTTTTCGCATAAAATATTACAAATTTATTTAAAATACCCTTTATTTAATATATACTTTATTTATTCATCACAATTAAAAAAAAAATACTAGTCAGCACAGCGGTTGATTTCCATGAAAATACGCTAAGCAGTGATAATGATTGCATGTACCTAAGTTAATATTTTTGTCTTTTGGTTGGTGTTATATTGGAAATTTCCCCTCTCAAGGCATTTGCAAGAAAATTGCACTTTCATGTAAAAAACGAGTTATTTATCTCGTACTTTTTTTAAGCAAGGCGCAATATTTAATTACTTAATATTAATATTAATATTAAAAAATAGTATTAAAAGCTTTAATAATATTACCAATATTAAAAACTTTAATATATTATACATTATAATATTAATATGAATGAGTAGAAACGATTACATTTAAATTTGGCAAATTGTAACTCCAGCCGACTATACGAACTTACAAGTACGATTGCGCGAATCAGTGGAATTTGGATGCCAAATTCTCGGTCTGTAGATCCTTGTTTGTGTAACGTTTTCTGTGATTTGCGACGGAGTTTCCAAATATCAAAGATAAGTAAATTTCTTTGAACTTAAAAACAGGTTACATGTATTAGCCAATTTGACAATGAGATTTTACCGCAATATAAGAAAAATAATAAGCTGTAATCTTTTAAAGTAAATAAGTAGTTAGAATACATAATTAAACAAGATAATATTATAATACGGTAATAAACATATTGAATGTAAAATAATATGTAAATAAATACTAAATACTTTCCCAATCATTCTACCGCTTCAAAAACGAATGTTTTTGAGAACAGCTGAAAGTAATAAGTGTAAAGGATAAAAATGAAAAGATCGATGTACTAATAATGAACTTAGTAAGAAAAAAATATGGATTGACACATAGGCGGCGGGCATATTTTGACTACAGGACATTGTTTTCCTATAAGAATTCCGTGGGGTGCAAAAAAACAAGAAGAACTGCGTCGAAATCTCTGCGTGGTGTCCCATTTCAGAGGAGATTATTCGACGACAGCCGGGGAGTAATGACAATTCGACGAGTTCCACAATTGTGCCGGTGATAAAACACAACTAGCACAAGAGGATTTTGATTAGAAGGTACTTAATGCCGATTCGACCTAAAAGGGTCATTTACTTGCCTACTAGAGATGTAACTCTGTACTTCGGCTTTCAATTAAATGGTCTAATAAGTAATAAGGATACTGTCCTGACGGGATAGGTGTCCAAGGATTAAATATATAATAATAAAATATCCATAAAAAACTCTCTAATTAAATGTGTACAAATAAATTTTTTCGTACAACAGAGTTAAAAGGGGGGATTTAAAACCTCAACCTGTAGTTGACACTAAGTCCTTAAATATTATTTAGTAATTATTTTAGAAAAAATGACGGGTCTTTATTATTAAATGAAATAGTACAATTAAAAAATATTATAAAACAGATTATTATAATTGATGAATAAAACTTAATAAAAATGAAGAATGATCCATACTTTAAATGCGAGAGGTCTTTCTGGCTTGATATTACTGTCCCTTATATGGAACTTCTTGGCTTAAAAATATGTCATAAAAACTCTATTGTCTTTCTCCTAGTATGTGTTTATCGGCCTGGTGATTCTAGATTAGCAGATGAGGAGTCCCTCATCGCATTACTTGATGAACTGTCTATGCTATAGAATCTGATTGTTATTGGAAACTTTCATTTTAGAGACATTTCGTGGCCTATAACTGATCCACCTAGTGACTTAACAACTTCCAAAAATGTATTTACTGATTTTGTATTAAATTCTAATTTACATTAATTCATAACGGAGCCGACTCGTTTCACAATCAATAATTTACCATCTATTTTGGACTTGGTATTCTGTTTATCGTATAGGATATTGTATACGATAAATAAATAGATAAATAAAATAAAATTGGTATTCTGTAATTATCCCTATTTATCCAGATCTTATTATCTCCCTATTATTATATTTATCCCATATCATCCTGTCATAACGTTTCATATTCAGTTTAACTTACAATACTGTACTCCTAATCCTAATGTTAATAAAACGGTATATGAAATAATTTATTTTGAAAATGCAAATCTCCAACTGGCTGATATTGATTGGAATAATGTTTTCGGCGACATAAGGAATCCAGTTGAATTCTGGGATAAGTTCTTACACATTGTTAATTTCTGCAAAAACTAAGTGATCTACAATTTCACATTAAATGCAACAAAGCTTTCCATACACACGACACGAAGCTATTCGTAAATTTTCAGTTACTACAAGATGACCTTAATTGCATATCGGAATTGTGCTCTACTTGGATGCTGCCTCTCAAATGGACAAATGTGTAGTACTTCACATGGGTAAAAATAATCCGTGTCTTCCTGACTCTATTAATGGGCGCGTATATATATATTTATGTCGGTCAGATAGCTCAGCGGGCTGTGCGGCTGCCTTTCATTCGCTTCACTGTCGAATGGTTCAGTGGATGTGGGATCGAGCCCCAGCTCGGTGTACAGAAAACAAAAAGTCTAACGCAGCAGTTTAAAATTCTAGATGAATCTGCGGCTTAGACTAGAATATGCTGGGATCTGATCGGCCTATGGTGGAGCAGTACGGCAAGAGATAAGGGCTTGCGGCCCGGTGATACTCCTCCATAGATCCCTACTGGACGGGCGTAACGCCTAAAAAACCGGATATATATATATATATATATATATATATATATATATATATATATATATATATATAAAATATGATATATATATATATATATATATATATATAAATATGATATATATATATATATATATATATAATATATATATATATATATATATATATATATATATATATATATATATATATATATATATATATATATATATATAGCCAACGAGCTAATATTAGCGTCCATTTCTAACAAAATACAAATGAATAAGTCCCCTCTCACTCCTAAACAAACCATAAAATATGCTATGCATGTTAGGTCAGAAAATAACTGATAATGGTCATTTGTGACCACCAGATAGCAGTATACAAACACCGCACAGGTGTTAATTAAAAAAAAGTAAAAAAAGACAGTAACTTCATTCCAATTCTTCTTTCCTTTTTTTGTTCTCTCCCTTAATAATCGTACCCCCCTGCTAGTCAAAGAAACATATTATGTACGACACATGCCACATGTGTAAATTATGACATCCTACAACCGATAGAAAACAATTAAAGAGATCAGTGTGGTTTAACTTTCGAAAGAGCTAAAACCAACATTCAAATGAAGCCATGGGTCAAAATTAAATGAACAATAGTGCCCTTACAGTTTTTCTTGTGTTTTTTTTTTGTTTCGTTTCTCTCGTTTAGTTGTTAAGTTTTAATGTTAAGTTATTATAGAGTTTTTAAAACATCTATAAAAAAACCTACAAATTGTTTTGTAAGTATTAACCGTGGTTGTTTACTTATATTTTAAAATCTTTTTTATTTGTAGTGAACTGATAATGCTTTTAAAAATAAAAAAAAGCGAAACGTATTCTAAGAAATCAATGAAGTAGTTGACGACTTTCATTTGCCAATTATTGACCGATAAAACCTCTGCTATTCAATCATTGAATATATTTTAAATATATATATATATATATATATATATATATATATATATATTGTTGTACTTTTGAATGTCCATTAGCAATAAAAAACCGATATACAAATTTTATTACTTAAATAAAAATTAAAATTATTGATATTTCATAAAGACACGGGCATATAAATTTTCAAACATCCTGTATAAGACAAAATATGTATTTTAAGTTGTTCGAAGAATTGTTCATTAGGCCTCAGAGACAAGACTTTCAAATATTATCGATAAGAAATTTAAATAAGTCGGTTATTGTGGAATGGATTTACCCAGAATAAAAGTGTATATAGACAGTGTTTAAACAATAGACCGGGATTTGCGGTGGTTTTTCTCCCCGAAAGATTATATCGGTAAAAGTTTATTAACAAAAGACATTGAATTGAGAAACAGGTATCGTTTGTAGCTATTAGTAAGAAATATTTGTAAAGCAGATAGATTTAGTTAGAATAATTAAAGAATGTTGTTTTCTGGAATTACCCGAATGACGTTTTATAAAGAGAGTTGGTTGGTAACGATATACGTCACAGAGGTGGATGATTTTTATTGGTCAATTTTTGAATGCAATGGAGGTAGTGGTTTTGGCTATGAGATAGGAGAGAGGAAGGAGAAGGAGAGGAAGGAGAGGAAGGAGAGGATAGGAGGCTGTGTAAAAGCTGATCAGTGTGAGGAACGGGGTACAGAGAGATAGAAAAACCAAAGGGTATAAGAATATTAATATCAGACGAAGCCGGAAACATTTGAAGTTATAAACAGGCGCGGAGATTCGCTCAAAAGGAGGCTACATAGAATTACACGAGTTGTTGGGTTGCAGATACAAGGACAGATAGGAGAAAGGTGTACGTCATCTGGACCACAATAGGAGCAGAAGCAGAGAAAGGTTTTTTTTATGGCGTGGCCATAGAATTACAACGGCAGAGAACGAAAGGTCAGTCAATTTTCATTAGAGCAGGAGTGTGGTTTTCATTTATTAATTAAATAAATTGAATAAATAATAGAGACAGTTAATTTTGCGATCATTTAAAGAAAAAAATTATAAAGAGAGCTTAGTTATAACACATATTAAAAATCAATGTAAAATAACATTTGGGTCCATGATAGAAAACAACTTCTCATATATTTAAAGTATTATATTGCAAATATTACAGCATTGATTGTCATATAAAATTTCATTAAAATAAAGGACATCTCACATATAGTTCAGTTGAAATTCTGTGTATTTTATTCAGGTCATATTACCTATCCCAATTAGGAAGCCAATTGGAAAATATTTTGAATCCACGATCAAAGGTAAATAGTACAAGTTAAATAGCCTGAGATTGTAATTAATTAATGCTGATTTATTGTGATTAATTGGAGATTAGATCATTTAATAAATATAGACAGGATCTTTTCTAAATAAGCAATAGAATACAATTTAAATAGCATAACAATATATATATATATATATATATATATATATATATATATATATATAATATATATATATATATATATATATATATATTCCTATACAGGGTGATCCTTGAGTAATTGTACAAAAAGAAACCGTAGATTCTACACTTTAAAATATTACGATTTAAGTCAAGTTGCTTTAATAAAATGTTGATATTAAAATAGATACAGGGTGTTAAAGTGGAAATTTAAAACTTTATTTTTCACTATAACTTGCATGTTTGTAAACATTTTGGTATAAAAATTTACAACTGGTTGCTATTGAATATCAGGAATTATAATTTGATGCATATTTTGATATTGCTAGTAGAGGGCGCCACATATGCCACACACGGCATACATTTGCACTTTTTTGTTCATTTTGAACATTTTTGTTCTTTAAGTTATCGAAATTTTTGATAAAAAATATTAAAGATACATTATTTTAACAAAAAAAGGTATACTTGTTAATAACTTCAAAACTCAACAGTT
Source organism: Diabrotica balteata (assembly GCA_918026665.1). NCBI lineage: Eukaryota > Metazoa > Arthropoda > Insecta > Coleoptera > Chrysomelidae > Diabrotica > Diabrotica balteata. The sequence goes on along the minus strand of OU898283.1, from coordinate 63,116,848 downwards.
TTCGAGATAATCGCATTTTACAAATCAACTGCATAATTCTGATTTAACGCAATTACTCCAGACAATGAAAGAAAAATAGATAAAAACATCAATACTTCTGAATTTTGTTATAAAATAAATTTAATAAAGTTAATAGTTAACGAAATAGTAAGTAAAATAAATATATCAGCCGGATAATTAATAATAGGATTTGATAAAATAACAGAAACTGCTGCAGTATTTATTATAAGTGTTATAAGTATAATATTAAGTAATTTTTTTTTAATTTTATGAATTAAATAATTATAATAATATCCCACCACAAGAATTTGACAACCACGAACAATCCAACGTTTAGGAAAGTTGTATTTAAATACTGTCTCACTCCGCTTTCTCTGTAATGTAATTGTGTACCATCTTGTAGAAACCACATATTTCGCCTTAAGTTTTATGACAATTCTTTCAATAAATCAATAAAATCATTTTATAAAAAATGTAAATAAATCTCGACATTCACATTGCAAGGTAATTTGCATATCCGTAAAAAATAATTACCAATGGTTCCAAACCATACGACCTGCATTTTAAATATGAATTTTGAATGATATTTTACGGATATGCGAATTACCTTGCAATTTGAATGTTGAGATTTATTTACATTTTTTATAAAATGATTTTATTGATTTATTGGAAGAATTATTTTCAAACTTAAGGCTAAATATGTGATTTGTTGAATATATGTTGAATTGTTCGTGGTAGTCATATTACTTGGTCATGTGGTGAGATATTAATATAATTATTTAATTTATAAAAATCCCAAAAGAATACCTATTATTATACTTATGATACTTATAATAAGTACTGCAGCAGTTTCTTTAGAACCAATAATGCTATTTAGTATGAGACGATATTTTATGGAATGTATAGACAAATTAATTAAAGAAAATGGTGGACATATCGAACACTTACTTTAACAAAAAGTTTAATGTTACTTATTTAGTTTAACTATTTCTTAATTTGGTTTGTAAATAAAATGTTTTTATTATGACTTTAATTTAATACAAAACGTAAAATGTTTGATGTAAAATCCAATTATTCTGTTATTTTATCAAATCCTATTATTAATTATCCCTCTGATATATTTATTTTATTTAATAATTCGTTAACTATTAACTTTATTAAAGGTATTTTATAACAAAATTCGGAAGTATTAATGTTTTTATCTATATTTCTTTTATTGCTTGGAGTAATTGCGTTAAATCAGAATTATGCAGTTGATTTGTAAAATGCGATTTTCTCAAAAACTGTTGAGTTTTGAAGTTGTTAACAACTATACCTTTTTTTTTAAAATAATGTATCTTTAATATTTTTTATCAAAAATACCGGTAACTTGAAGAACAAAAAAGTTAAGTGCAAATGTATGCCACGTACGCCCTCTATTAGCTATATCAAAGTATGCATCAAATTATAATTCCTAACATTCAATAGTACCCAGCTGTAAATTTTTATATATAAATGTTTACAAACATGAAAGTTATAGCGAAAAATAAAATTTTAAATTTCCACGTTAACACCCTGTATCTTTTTTAATATCAACATTTTATTAAAGCAAGTTGGCTTAAATCGTAATATTCTAAAGTGTAGAATTTGCTGTTTCTTTTTGTAGAATTACTTAAGGATCACCCTGTATATATATATATATATATATATATATATATATATATATATATATATATATTCTCAATATGACCCTATAAAAAGTGTGAAAATGTGAGTCTTATGAAATAAGTTGAAACTGTGAAATGTGAAAATAAGTTGTAGTATTCTTTTAAGTTATTTCTAGAAAAATTTTAGAGCTTTTTGATATTTTGAACACAACTATCTACAAATTATTTCGACTTTGACGTTCTTAAAAAAATAAATCCAGTTGGAATGATTTCAGATTTAAAAAATGTCTCAAGGATTTAGGGGTAGACTCATGCTAAAGTTAAAAACAAGGAAGATAGTGTATTACAGAAAGTTAAAGAATGTGAACATGTAAATAATGAAAGTTAATAATCTAAATATACAGACATCCATTTTGTAAACTAATTATTAATACATTGGGTTTTGTATTTAATTTCTTGACGAATGTTATATACAATTTTAAAAGTTCACCCTATAATATTCATAAACCCTACATTATATTACTGGTTGTTAAGGAGATTTAAAAAACATAAAAATATACAGGCTGCTCCATTAAAAATAAAGATAATGTGCACTGCTAGACATGTGTGACTCAACCTGTACATTTCAATTTATGTTTGAGAAATGTAAATTTGAATTTAAAAGTTGACTTGTTCCGACGTTTTTAATAATTTTTAAAATAAGGACAAAGACAATTGTATCCCATAAGTGGTTTTCACACTGTATAATTTCAACATACTACCTACCCTGTAATATTCATAATAGACTTTACATGATATAGCTTGTTGAGGTCAGGAGCTTTTAAGAATATATAAATATACAAGGTGTTTCATGAAAATAAAGCTTTTGGACTATGGTAGACTTGCATAAGTCACCTTGTACATTATATTTAAAAATCGCATATTTATAATCAACGTGCTCCAGCTATTTTATTATTTTTTAAAACAAGGACAGAAATAATTTTATTCTATAAGTGATTTCCACCCTACATTTAGTACCACGAATAGTAAAAAACCGTATATTCCACACTTTTTATTGACAGTTGTTATATACATATAAATATCGTCAGAACGATTTGAACGGTAACAATGAATTATTTTTTCTTTCTTTTGCAAGCTTTGAGGAACCTTAAGCTAGCAGTGACACATAAGCGTAATTCAATTTAACCTATGCCATATTTTTTACCCATTTTTCACTAATTTATTACCACCCTAATAATTTTTCGCCCCTCAAACCACCCTTAAGGGGAGCGATTCTACTGGATTAAGATTCAAGCTAGCACAAATAAAAAAAAAGCTTTTTGCCTATGGCACATTTTTTTACCCATTTTTGTCTAATTTATTACCAACCCGATAATTTTTCACCCCCAATCCTACCCCTAATGGGAGCGATTTCGCTAGCTTAATATTCAAGCTAACAAAATTCCAAAAAAAATATATTTATGATATACCACAGTGTTCTGCTAGGTGTTTACAAATTTATTACCACCCTATTAATTTTTCGCCCTTTACCTACCCCTCGTGAGAAGTCAATATTTCTGTTAGGTTAAAATGTGACGTAAAAAAATTTTGATTCTCATTTGGAAACGTTCCGTCTAGCATAATATTCGAGCCAGCGGAATTTTAAAAAAAGTCTTTTTAAATACCACAGTGTTTTGCTTAGTTTTTACGAATTTATTACCATTCTCATAATTATTTATAATTCAACTGCCCCTTACGAGGAGTCAATAATTCCGTTAGGTTAGAATTTAAGGTAAAAAGATCTTGTTTTGCAATTTCGCCGTCCTTCACTTTTAATTGAAATGAAAAACTGTTCTGTTAACTTTTTACTAAACTTTGTCCAGCTTGATAATGTTCTACCTCTAAACCATTCCTATTTGGAAACGTTTCCGCTGGCTTAATATTCGCGCCAGTGGATTTAAAAAGAAAATTTTCAAATACCACAGTGTTCTGCCAGGATTTTACGAATTTATTACCTATATAGTAATTTTTACCCCCGACAAACCCTTGTGAGAAGTCAATAATTCTGCTAGTTTAACATTTTAGGTAAAGAATTTTTTTTGTAATTATACTGTCATCATCATCATCATCATCATCATCAATTAGCCTATGTTTGTCCACTGCTGAAAACGTAGGCCTCCCTTAAAATTTTCCACCTATTTCTGTCTTGAGCTTCTTGCATCCAGTTTGTGGTGATGCGCTTGATATCATCCGTCCATCTAGTCGGTGGTCGTCCTGTACTTCGATATGCATCCTCTGCTTCGATATGCATATCATTATACTGTACTCTATTTAAAATAAGAAACTGCTCTGTTATTGTTTTACTAAATGTTAACCAACTACGCAATTCTACCAGCCACACCTTTACGCTAGCTGAATACCAAAGAAAAATCTTTTCGAAGATATGAAATACTTTACTGTTGTGCTAGATTTTATTTATTTATCACCACCCTAGTAATTTTTCACCCTTCAACTACTTTCTATGAGAAATCAATAATTCTGCTAGGTTTATTGTACTCTACTTGTAACTGAAAGTATAAATTGCTTCCAAGTTTTTACTGAATTTGATTTCCCCTTATAATTTTTGACGCCTTAAGCCACAGTTATTGGGAAATATTCCAAGAGCTACACATTCACTCTAGCTAAACGCAAAATCTTTTTGGAAATACAAAAGTGCTCTGCTAGTTTTTTACTATATTTTTACCAGACTAGTAATTTTTTTCTCGACTATCCCAATTGAAAAGCATTCTGAAATATTACTCTATGTTAAATGAGGACCCTAGAGGAAAAGGGGTATAAGTGACAAAAAGTAAATTTCGAGTAACCGCGGTTCAAAGTTCAGCTTTCACTGTAATTGCCACGATTTCTCAATGATAGATTTTCTTCTCCGGTTTAGTAACTGTAGGCATTATTATTCTTAATTGTAACAAAAAAACATGATTTTATTAACATTACTCATGTTGGAGCCATTTTAAGGCTACTAAGTAGCACTTGTACCCCTTTACTTCTCAGAATTGTAACATAAACACAAAACAAATTTAAAAATACTATAAAGTTTTTGTTCAAATTTATTCTTTACCATAACACTAATACATAATTGATTTATAATTCATCGGCATCAGTGTCGTAATGATATGCCAACTCGTTATTTTCGACTTCCGCTTCTTCTGAGTGTTAAGTTCTCTAGCTTGTTGACCATCATGTCGCAGATTTGTGAAAAATTCATGGTAAATTGGAGGTACGTAGCTAAACAGCTGTTGCAGATTTGAATACTTGGCCTGCTTAATTAGAGGCCTTCTGTCAATCGGTACTGGTAAGAGATCTGGCAGAAGGACAGGGTTTTTGCCAGATCGAGTGGATTTCATAGATAGCTCACTAAACTCTTCCATGCTACCTCCAGCTGATTTCTTGTAAAACAGGGTTAAAGGTTTGTCCTGCTGAAAATGTAACCATTGCACACTCTGTATTCCACTTACGTTCTTCTTGAAGTATGGCGCAAGTGTTTGAAAATCTAAAAAATCGTCATTTTCCATCTGTACTGTAAAGAACTTTCTACTTATAGAAGTTACCAGTTCCATCCAATGTTGTGGTACATACAGGTCCTTTTTGGTTCTTTTCTTTTTTAACTCTATTAAACCAAAATTTTGGTCACACTCATTATAAGAATGGCCACTTATAAAAAATCGATGATCCACTATTTGAATATTAGTGTTTCTGACAATGTAAAGCCAAAATTTGACTGTCAGATGACTCTTGTTTTGACCTCCACAATTGTCGCTAAATGCAGTTATGTGTTTTACAGATGGGGGAAGGCTTCTGATATATTTTAGGAGACAAGATGATATTTCCTGACATCCACGTGACGCCTGACCTTCGTGTCACATAAAGAAGTGGGTCGTTCCATTCTGTAGGTTATGGACCCCTAAGTTATAAGTCCACAATTGCCTTAGATAGTATGCTTTAGAAGTTGACACATTGGGAGTTGGCATAGTTTTTTGTAAGTCGAAGATGAACGCAACTTTGCTAGCATCCTTTAGGTCATGAAACTCTTCTTTTGCTATTCTGACAGCTTCCGCCTTACGCAAGTGTAAGTCTTTTTCTCTCTGAGCTAAATCTTTTTCTTCTGCCGAACCGTGATTTATTTTTTCTAAAATTTGTCGCATTTGTCACAGGTGTCTGTACTTGGCCTTTTGAAACTAACGTTGAAATAAGTATTAAAAATATTTCTGTAAAAGCTTTCCTTTACAGGTTCTTCCTCTTTTTCCTCCTTACAGAAATCACAATAAAGCTTATACAATATTTTCAAATTACACTCCTGAGGAAGATACCTCCTATTCGGAGTCTTATTTCTAGTGTAGTGGCTTGTGTACTTAGGGAACTTATTAATATGCTCTTTTATGATTTCAATTGCCCTTTCAGAAATTTTGTTTGGGGGTGAATTTTTTCCTCTTTTATCTATGCATGCCACGCCCGAGGAGGCTTTTTTTTTGCTTTCAACTACATATTGTAAACGTTTGTTGGAGATATCAAGAGTTTTCATTATAAACTCTTTACATACTCTAAATCCTCCCAGATTATAAACACATGACACCTCTTTGTTGCTAACTGCATTTAGATTTTTTCTTTTTATAGGCTCATCTAGTTCAAACCTTCAAACAAACAGCACCAACTCTTCTTAAAAGCACTGTATTTAATAATAACGTAAAACACTGCAGTTTACAATAAAGTAATACTTTAATGACAAGGTAATATTGCTTTAGAAGAGCTATTCCACTACCCATCCGAAATAATAACAAACTCAACTAACAGTCTGACACAGTGGAACATGGGTACAAGCGAACTTGTATCTCTTCTCCTCCAAGCCCTACTCATAGTTGGCTTGGAGGTTAAGTAACTTGTCGCTAGAAAGCAGCACCTGTTAGATTGATCGCTTAGATCTCTTTACCACCAAATAGAATGAAATATTTCCAGTTCGCAGTGCATTTACCTCAATATTTACAAAAATGTCACTTATACCCCTTTTCCGCTAGGGTCCTCAAATAATATATATTTTTTAAATGTTTAAATGTTGAAAATATGAAAGTACTTTATTAAAAAAATTATAAATTTTAACTGTTAAAATATTTACTGGGATGAGAGTCGCTAGTACCCTTTTATGAATATCAAATAACTGAAATTAAGGTGAGTTTTAGTAAATAAAACTGAATTATTATATTTCACGTAATAATAACCAGGTAAGAAATATTCAATTTTCAATAGTTTTATTACGTCTATTCCATTAATTAGCTAATTATAATGGCATATCGAGACACCTTGCCCACCTATTGTTAAAAGATTAAAAGATTTGTATTTATTAGGTACCTACCTGAAATTTTCGAAAATAGTTTAGGTATTAAATATTATAGTATTCAAATAAGAAGGATATTAAAGATTGGTCAGAACATACTATTTAGAGTAGTTGTATAGCATAAAGAATTTATATTACTACAATGGGTTTTAAATATCGTAAGATAGTCAAAAAACAATTTTTAATGGAATCACAAAGATTGCGTACTTGGAGATATAGTTATCTCTCTGACATTAGGAAATATAGATTAGAAAACAGATTTATCATTTACCTGGATGAAACATGGTTCGATTCACACGATACAGTACAAAAAGGATGGATCGATTCTAGTAGAAACTGCCAGACAAAAGCACCTTCAAATAAAGGAAAACGCATAACAATAATTCACGCAGGTTCGGAAGACGGATGGGTCCCAAACTGCTTGCTGTTATCTGCAAAGAATATCAAAGACTCTATCTTGGACTACCATCAAGATACAAGTGGAGAACTTTTTGAAAACTGGTTTCAAAATTATCTTTTAAAAAATATCCCTAACAATAGTGTCATTGTAATGGATAACGCAAGCTATCACAGTCGTCAGCTTCAAAAAGCTCCAAACAGAGCAAGTACTAAAATTGAAATTCAGGAGTATTTGATAGAAAATGATATTTATTTTGAATTTAGTTACAAGAAAGAGCAACTACTGGAAGTGTTAAATACTTTTGCCATTAAAAAGCAATATGTATGTGACAACTTAGCAGAACAGATGGGACACACTGTGTCACGTCTTCCTCCATACCATTGTGTATTCAACCCCATTGAACATATGTGGCACCAAGTAAAAGCAAAGGTAAGAGCGGAAAATGTCTCTCCTACCCTGAGTGCGACTGTCATAGAGTTGATTAAAACTGTTATAAATAATATATCGATTGAGAGCTGGAAAAATTCAGTACAGCATATTGTAAAAGTAGAACATTCTTATTTGTCTACACAAAGTTTTAATATACAGCCCATTGTGATTAATCTAAATGATGACTCCAACAGTGAAATAGAATTGAACTTAGAATAACAACACAGAATAATAATCAATATTAATTTAGTTTAAATCTCGTATTATGTTTCGAATATAAATAATATAAGTATTAGAATAAGAACATAGATATTTAATAATCATTAATTTCTAACTTTTACAGTGTAGTTTAAATATCTTATTGTTATCACTCAGTATTGAATATAAGTTTTAAAATACTATTAAATAAATGTAATTTTCTTTACAATAAAATAGATGTCTCGAAAAGAAATTGCTATATTATTAGTTTTACTTGGAGTCCGCCTCTGATGCCCTGTCATAAAATACCTAGATGGAGATAAGACAATAGTCAGGTAAAATTCAAAACGATGTGACGTCCTCTCGTAGGAGTCACTATCCGGGTAGCTTTTGGACAGTCAGAGACAGAGTTCAAAATAAAAATAAAACTTTATTGTCTTCCTTAAATTAAATTGACAAAAATCTTATGTACATATTTACAATTTGGTTTAGTCTTCTCAGTACCTGGCCTATTTATTCAACTTAAGTTTGACCTTGTCGTATGAAATTAGTGTTATCGGCAAGCGAGTGTGTTTTTGAAATTTTACGTGAACGCTGTACCGACTTAATAACAGCAGACGATAGTTACAAAGAAAGGAAAGGAACTCAACACGTCCCTTAAGTGATTCGGGTTAATAGGACACTCCTCGACAGTCTCAACACGACTGCTTCGGAGTACGGGTAATGAAGAGCTCAACACGCTCTTCGGGTGACGACGGTATGGAACGGAAACAACTTGTGAACTCAACACGTCCACAAGCCGGGGTAGGGAAGAAGAGAACCTTCAGTCAACACCTGTCGATTCTCCCTCTATGAGGAAATGTTGCGGTTTATATAGCGAAGTTTTGCCCTTTCTACTGTCGATACACTCCTACTTCATGGGTTGGTTCGCGCGCACGCTGGTTTAACGGTGATGGCTTGGACTCATCGTTACAACGATATACATTGAGACAGACTTTACTTGGAAAACATTTTGGGAGATAAATAATTTTAAGAATATTGAGACAAAAATTACAGGGTAGTCAAAGTTTAGTAAAAACAGAACACTTTTTTGTTTTATTTATAAGTAGAGGACAGTAAAATTATAAAAGAATATTTTTTCACCTTTTTCACCAGATTTTAACATAACAAAATTATTGACTTCCATAGGGGTGAGTTGAGGGGTAAATTATTACTAGGGTGGTAATAAATTCGTAAAAGCCTAGCAGAACACTGTTGTATTTCAAAAATACCACATTTTGTCTAATTCCACTGACTCGAATATTAAGCTAGCAAAAACGTTTTCAAATAAGATTGGTTTAGGAGTGGAAAATTATCAGGTGGCCAAGTAAAAATTTAATAAAACACTTTTTTATTTCAATTATAAGTAGAGGACAGTGAAATTGTAAAAGAAGAGTTTTTTACCTTAAATTTTAACATAACATACTTATTGACTTCTCGTACGGGGTAATGGAGGGGTGAATACTTACTAGGATGTTAAAAAATTTGTAAAAAAAGTAACAAAACACTGTAGTATATCATAAATATTGTTTTTAGAATTCTGCTAGCTTGAATATTAAGCTAGCGAAACCACTCCCATCAGAGGTAGGTATGGGGGTAAAAATTATCGAATTGGTAATAAATTAGTGAAATATGGGTGAAAAATATGGCGTAGGTTAAATTGGATTCCGCTCATGTGTCCCCGCTAGCTTAAGGGACCTCAAGCTTTGATCTTAT
>OU898283.1:63062055-63102055 GCA_918026665.1 Diabrotica balteata | reverse complement strand
CTATTTCCCAGCTTCCCCCTAAAACCTCCACTCGTAGTGAAAACATCTCTATGTAGCTGAGGTAATTTTTAACAAAAATATAGTTGAGATAATTTTTAACAAACATGTGTATTAGCAATTTTTGTGTAGAATGAAAAATATTAAGGTGTTTTTTTGTTAAAAAATACCTATGGGGTGACAATTTTCTATCCAATTGATACAATCTGTAATCAAAGCATAACCTTTTATTAATTTTACAGGGTTGGAGAAATTTATGGAGTACACTCGTAACCAAGAAGACTCACTTTTTAATTCTATGAATTCCAAACACGATGGAAGTATTCTTACTCATATTCATCAGAAGCAGATTTCTTACGCCCATTCTGAAGGATACCATAGTTACGTTTCAAGTACAGACTCCACTTCTACTCCTTTTTTGGATCGCTTGAGAAGAGATAGCGAAGCGGCAGTTGGAAGTTCTATCTCTTCCAACACTTGGGATGAGCTAAAGCCTGAAGACTCAAATAGTAGAAGTGAAGGAAGAGACAGTGTAGTTACTACAAGCTCCGGAAGTATTTCTTCTAGTGAAACACTCAAATGTCACGGTTCTATGAGTGATGTTTCTGTTACATCCCATAGTAGTTCTCGTAATAACTCTAACAGTTCAACTAAACAATTAATAGCTCATAGTGAGAGAGTTCAAACACCAAAAAGACATCATTCAGAAAGTGTGTTATATATGGTTGAGGAAAAGGAAAGTTCTTTAAAAACCAGGGCAGGCAGAAATTGTAACGTAAATAAACTTAAATTTTTCCCTTTAAACAATTACAACACATATATAGTACAGGAAAATGAAAACCAATCAGCTAATATCTCTAAAACTTCTAACCACAGGTAAGTTTACTTAGATTTTCCATTAGTAAATTTACCTATTTTTTACATTAGTAATTAAATTAGCGTTGACAAATAAAGACACAGCAATAAATGTAGTAATAAATATGTAGTTTATTATTTTAAACATTATATAAATATGTACTTTATTATGCACCATTTTAATTAAATATAGCAGGGGTCATATTTTAGTACGTAGATTGACTATCCAAACTTAAAAGTTAAACGATAAGGTCTTTCATGTAAAATTTTTCAGATTTTTTTTGTATTCGATAGTTCCGTAATACCAAGGAGAGATTTAAGTTCAGCTGTAATTAATAATATTCAATTCCAGAATGTAAGGTATAGCTGATATTTACGACGAATACATTGAATTAATTTTCGTAGTCTTCTTCAAGTGCCATCTCAGCGGCGGAGGTCTTCAATCATCATAGCTATTCAGACTTCTGAGACGGCTGCTCTGAAAAATTCACTTGATGTACATCCGTGCCACTCTCTCAGGTTGCGTAGCCATGATATTCTACTGACGTCATATTAAATTGATGGTTGATTATAATTGTTTAGTAATTGTTTAGTTTCTAACGATTAAATTTGCCTACCACATTAGATATCACTTGTAGGGGGTTAAAAGTGAGGACTGAGCATTTACAAGGCTGGAGATAGGGTAAGCAAACAAACCGAAACGTTTGCGAATGGGCACTCTTGTTTTGGTTGGAGAGCTGGGTTGTAAATAAGTGAATAAGGGAGGGACTGGATGGGGTGGTAACTACAAAGAAATAAAAAAAACTTACATAGATTTCCTGGGCAACACACAAAATAAGGTTCCCAAACTATTTGAAAAGGACGCCGTTTAAAAGAACCCTTTTGCTGGATAGAAATAAATACTTTTCTTTCCTAAAAAATACTAAAGGGTGAAAATCTTTTTAACGGAAATAATTCTACAACTCCTGGTTTAGAGAGAAACAGTACATATTTATTATTACTTCACATCAACAAGTATGACAAATAATAATAATTAAATTTGTCAACAAAACTTACAACAATGGTGCTATGTGTAACGATTTACAACAAGCTCCAGCACTTACAGGAGTTTAAATTATTATTAGAAATGAAAAATCTCTGAATTTTTCAACGCTTACATAGGGTTTACATTTGATCAAAAACAGATATCAAAAATATTGTTATGTACAGAATAATAAATAAATAGTAAATAATAGAAAATGATAATACTGACTGTCATATGTCGAAATGAAATATTAATTTATTTTGGAATATTAATTAATTATTGTTAACTTTATTTAAAAGAAGACTAATGACAATTAGCTAATCTATGAAACTTATAATTTTATTTATTTATAATTTTTGTTAGTTTGTCATAAAAAAAGGGCAGGGTGAACGAAGGAGCTTATTCCCGATCTGAGACCGTGGTGGGAATATAAGTTCAAGAAAATAGACTACTTCCTGGCGCAGTTTCTGACCAGACATGGTAGTTTTGGCATCTTCACAAATAGAATAGGCAAATCTGCCTCGGAGAACTGTGCTGTTTGTGGGGTACTGGACGCTCCCGCCCACATTTTTAACTTTTTACAAAAAAAGTACCTTATATCACTCTGGCTGGTATTTCCTTTAATAAGTTTTTGGGATTGGAATTGGATCAAAAACACTGTCACACACAAACTGTAAATGGTCTGGGACGACCATGGAACACAACAAAATGAACAAGTCTTGGGGAGGTAGGACACTGATTCGGGCTTCGAATTATCCTGGATGACAATAAACTGCACTTTTCAAAATTCGGCCTCTCAAACGCTCCTGCTTAAAACCAAGTGGACCTTGTCAAATTGCTGTAACGTTGCTTTACAAAACTCCTCGCATAGCAATCTATTTCTTCTCGCAAGCTATTTCTTCCGAATCAAAATCTTAACCTTCACTTAAACTCCACACTGCTACTATACTACACATTTTCCATAACAAAAACGAACAACGAACAAACAGTAACGAATTTGAAGTAAATCCGGACTAAACAATGAAACCAAAGGCTTTGGCGTTCCATCGTAGATTGATTTCATAATCTTCCCCGCAATACTTTCTCACCAACCTAAGTGGATATTTATTTGACCCGCAATATTAAGCGGAATCAACATCAAAAGAAGGCAATTAGTGTTTTTATATATAGACCAGAAATGTTTATATCAATCTCAGCGACGCAAAAAGGTTGAGAATATTTTTCGGTGTTTTAACATATACGAAAATCGAAATGCTACATGTTTATGTCAACAAACCACAACTTTAATTAAATGGTATGGTATTGGTCATCCTTCATATGCTATCTAATTTAATGTGTTAAGAAAAAACGTTACATATTTAAAATACGATATAATTAAGTTTAATAAATGATAAAGGTCTTTATTACCATCAAAAATGGGTGCCATATTTTCTAATATGGCATATTTTCCATATTTCATAATTAAATTAAATTAAATAATTCTTTGTTTGAAATGGATGCTGGTGTAATAATTATAGAAGGTATTTCAAACGAATTTGTGGACTTAAAAATATGATTATTGTCAACTAAATGTAAATCTGGTTTAATATTTTCACTATATTAAATTCAAAAATTGTTGAAAGAGAATCGCTTATTCTAAAGAATGATACTTGCAAAATGATATTAGAATTAGAAATAAAATGACATTTGCTTGATGGACTTGAAAGCTGGACAATGAAGCTGGACATTGAAGCAAGAACACATGAATAAGTTACAGTCCTTTGAAATGTGGTGTTACAGGAGGATGCTTAGAATAACATGGACACAGAAGAAAACTAACACGGAAGTATTACGAGTAATGAGGGGACAGCTATATGAACTGCTAAGGCTGATAATACAGAGAAAGATAAGAGGAGGAAGGAGTATAGGAAGAAGGAAAGTGTCATGGTTAAAGAATTTAAGGGACTGGTTTAAATGCAGTTCTGTAAAACTCTTTAGAGCAGAAGTAGATAAAGTAAAGATAGTGATGGTGATATCCAACCTCCGATTGGGAGACGGCACTAAAAGAAGAACATAGGATTATGCTTGGATGCATTCCTCTTTAGTACAAGTTTTTTCCTTCATTAAGTTTCTTTTCAGCTTTCTTCATAAATATGTTTCTGTACCAGTTTGTTGATTTTATAGTATTTGGTTAAGTCTTCTTGTTGAATATTGACGAGGAACCGCAAAGTGGGCGACGCCTGGTGGTAGATTTTAAAAGCATCCACTTCGGGAAAACATTGAAATTGTCATTATTTTGTATACATATTAGCGACCGGTTTATATTGTAATTAACAATAACTTCGACTTCAAAAAATTATTGCAGTGTTCCTCAATGCATCATATTATAATTCACAAAAAAATTCCATACATAAGTTTCCGTGGACATTTCATATGAGAAAAGTTTGGCAATGCATTTTGTGAATTGGCAAACATAACCAGTACGTGACTGTGTGCAGTTTACATTTTACTGAGAACAATTACTTTCCAAGTGTTGATTAAAATATTATTTATATTTTAATATATTTATACTTAATTTACTTTATAGTAACACCTGAAACTACATTAAGAAGACTGAAGAAAAATGCTGTTCCATCAGCTAAATTGCCCCAACGGTCTCATGAAGTTATTAGAAAACGTAAGGCGTAATTTACAAAATATAGTTCCTATGGTTCATTTCTTTGATCTGCCTGCTCCGTAATAAATGATGACTGCGAGCCTTGGTCAATCAATGCTCTCATCAATTGTGAGCTTCCTTTTAAGTCTCTTTCTCGTACTAATGCCGTTGCAATTATCACTTCTTCATTCTGATGACTTGAAACAGCTCACGGTATTCTCTTGTCTCCTTGACGATCCGTCGTAACTGTTGTCACTTCTGGTCCCACTAGAATTGGGTCTATTTTGTGGCCTTCTGTTTGCAGAATTTCTTCTGTTATCATACTGACCTTCTAACCCACTAGAATTTGGTCTATTTTGTGGCCTTCTGCTTTCAGAATTCCTTCTGTTATCATACTGACCTGACCCACTAGAATTTGGTCTATTTTGTGGCCTTCTGTTTTCAGAGTTCCTTCTGTTATCATACTGACCTTCTGACATGTGTAGTAATGAATGGTGCTGTCCACCACATTCTGCACATCTATGAGAGGAATAACATGGTACTTTCCTTTTGTGTAGTAGGCATCTACCGCACCATTGCTTTTCCTTTACGATTTTGTTTCTTTCACGTACTTGTTGACGTAGAAACGTTGTACAATTGAACAGTTTATGTTCTTCATGACACACCATACAGGTTATCTTCTTCTTTACCTGTTGTCTTTGATCTGTTCCTTTCCTTTCTGTTTCCAACGTCTCCAATGTCTGGAATCTTCTTTGTAGGAATTCCTATGTTGACTTATATGTCGGAATGTCCCTACTGTCTTGAATTGACGTTTCATATAGTCTCCTGGTTTCTGTGTCCCACTTTAACATGCTTATCCTTGCTATAAGGGGGCTCCAGGACTCTGTCATTATACCTAGTCCACTAATGGTTTCTAAACATTCGTGGAGAGTATCATGTAGTATTTTCAGCGCCTTTGCTGACGTTTCATTTATCTCATGAAGTACCTTCAGTCTATTAATATAAATAGATTCATCCTTGGATTATCGTACCGATCTTGCAACATTTTCCAGGCAGCACTGTAGTTTGCTTCTGTTGTGTTTAAATCTTGTATTATTCTACTTGCTTCTCCTCGAAGGCTTTTCTTCAGATACTGCATTTTTTCCATATTTGATAGTTGGTTATTCTCATGTATCAAACGTTTAAAAATGTCATAGAATGTTACCCAGGATTCATACCTTCCCTCAAAATAGGGTAACTTCACTTGGGGTAATATTGTTTTGTCTTTCCTGCATCCTTCCGCCTCTAATCTCTTGTTTTCTTTTATGATCGACCGCACGTTTCTTTTCATTGTATAAAATCTTTCTATTTCACCTTCTTCTAGTGCATCCTGTTCATTGTCCACAGTTATTTCTATTATTAAAGCATCTAGTTTTTGTACCTCTTCTTTTAAATCTTCTTGTATATCTTCATCAGTTTCGTCGTGTTCCAATAAATGATGCAGTTTTCCCATCCTAAATTCCCTAATTTTTGTCGAAGACTTGTACGAATTTTTAATAAATTCCTCTAAAGTCTTTTTCGTTTCTTCATATCTTTTTTGTACTTGTTCGTAAAAGTTAGATGTAAAATATTTATCATCTTCGAACCCTTCTCTTCAATTTCTGTGTTTTGATCTTCAAAGTCGTTCCACAATTTTTAGTTTTAGTTTTCGTAAATTATTTAAAAGCTTTGTAATTTCTTGGCCTAGTTTTTCTTGTTCTATATATAATCTTTACATTTCGGTTATGTAATTATATAAGTTTGACCTAAATTCAACTTTTAAAGTCTCAGCAAGATTACCTTACACAATGACGCAATGAACTTGTTACCTTGCTGATACGGAATATTGTACAAATTAAAGATTGTAATATTATCACTTGTAACGAGAAATTTATATATAAAAATGTAAGATACGGCATATTATGTAGAATTGAATAAACTCCAAATGTATAGGATAAAAATAACGATTCGTCACGATATTATGAAAATTAAATGTTTTAAGAATTTAAAATTATAAGAATCAAAATTATTGAATATAATTAATATCAAAATAATTAGGTTATTATATTTGAATTAGCTGTAGACGATGCATCTAAATAACGTCATCAAATTTTATTGGTAAGGATAAATGAATAACTAATTGAAGTAGTTCTAACAATAGGACCCGGTGGGGTATATAGTTGGGCCTTCATTAGATAATAGAATTCTTTGAATTGGCGTAATTAATTTACGAATGGAAAAGACTTCATTGTTTACTTTAATTTTCCCATTAGAATTTTGTAAAAGGTCATCTACCCATTCCTTGGTTGGTAAATATATGCATATTCAGTAATTTGTAATTCTGGATGAAAAAAATATTAATTGGATTAATTATACTGCCTATAGCTTCCAAGAATTCTTCCAGTTTTGGTCAATGGATATAATTTATTAATATAGTTTGTTGTTTGGTTAGAAATACCGTTGCCTTTTATTGTTTTGTAATTTGTGAGTATGACTTTGAGTTTATAGTGAGTACCTCACTAAATCAGATATATAAATTGTATTAGCCAATATTATTAATTTTGATAATTAACATGCTAGATTTTTAAAATCCGATCCTGTCTCCTATCAGTAAATTACCGATTGGGACAGGTTTTTTAGTTCAACTTTTTTTGAAAATTGAGATTTTGATTTTGTGTATTCCGTACCTATGAAGTTGCAATTTGTTGATAATAATAAATAAAAAAACGTTTACTTCAGCATAGGTGATGTAAAAAACTTTAATCACAATATGAATATTGCCAAACTTTTAGGGGGAGTCACCGTTAACGGAAAATTAATTAATAATTTAAGATATGCAGACGACACTGTGATCATAGCAACGAGTATAGAGGATCTACAACATCTTATCGAAAGCTTGAGTATAAATAGTGCTGAGATGGAAATTACTATAAACGCTAAAAAAACGAAGTACATGCTGATTACAAAAAGGCCACAAAATATACATCACCTATTGACAATAAATGGTAACGTGATAGAACAAGTAGAAAAATATCAGTATTTGGGAACTTTGATCAATGAAACCAATGATCATACTGTAGAAATAAACAAGCGAATAGCGATTGCCAGATCAGTATTTATACGAATGAAGTCACTTCTAACGTGCAAAAATCTAAATTTGGAGATCAGACTACGTACCATTCGCTGTTATATATTTTTAATATTATTATATGGAGCTGAGACTTGGACATTAAAAAAATGTAATTTAAAAAGAATCGAGGCCTTCGAACACTGGTTATACCGCAGAGTTTTAAAATATCATGGACTGATAGAATTACAAATAAAGAAGTACTGGAGAGGGTTGGTAAAGAAACAGAACTAATCACCACTATACAAACCAGAAAACTGGAATACCTAGGCCACGTGATGGGGGGACCAAAATATGATATTTTGAGACTGATAATACAGGGAAATATTCAAGGAAGAAGATATGTTGGCCGAAGGCAGAACTCATGGTTAAATAATCTACGTGATTGGTACCAATGTAGATCGATTGATTTGTTTAGAGCAGCAGGTTCTAAAATAAAACTAGCCATTATGATTGCCAACCTCCGTAGGGGGACGACACTCTAAGAAGAAGAAACTTTAATATAAAATTTATCACAATATACACAAATTGTAATATTTTACCGACTACTTCTGTAGTCTCCTAGCTGGCGTTTATCGGATTTTTTTAATAGTAGGATTTGATCACTAGTTCTCCGTTCTTCCAATACATATTGTTATATAATTTTGTTAATTAATGTTGGATCATTATATCATTATTGCTCCACAATATTTCATCAATTTATTTGGCTGGCTGTAGACTCTCTCCTTCTTTATCTGGGCTTGGGAGTGACAACAGTTCTCTTGATCTACTCGATCTACCCAACAGTAATACACGGAAGTTTTTCACAATTATTATGGGTACAGCTGTTTCGGCAAAGTACCTTTTTCAATTAATCTATTTTTGGTATGGGTTTACACTTTATAATGTTTAACTGAATAGTTTAAGATGAGGAGAACTTGGGTCTCAAGTTGGTCTTTCAGAATTGTGTTTGTATTTTTTAATTTGTTATTTTTCATAGATTATAATCAAGATAGCTCAAGGCCTTAATTTTTGACTTGAAATTTTTTGAATTTGAAATTCATCATTAAATGAATGATTATAATCTTGAAGGCGAAGTGCATATATAGAATCTGTTTTTTTTATTATTGAAAGCCCTTTTAGGTTCTGCTATACGTTTGTTAAAATTCTACCAGTTTGACCGATGTTCAAACTGTTTGACAACCCGATGTTAAACCCTATACTGACACGACTATACACAATGCATCATCCTTACACAACATAAATTGGCCTACCATAGCATGTTACATATATTAATAAAAATTCCGATGTTAAAATACAACTTTGAGATAGAATTAAATATAATTAAGCAAATAGCAGAAAATAATGAATACAACGAATAAACAATTTGAATAAAATTTTAAAACAAAAACTACATAAGAAAACTACATACGCACGTCACCTTATAGTCATAATCATTTAT
Organism: Diabrotica balteata; assembly: GCA_918026665.1. Lineage (NCBI taxonomy): Eukaryota > Metazoa > Arthropoda > Insecta > Coleoptera > Chrysomelidae > Diabrotica > Diabrotica balteata. The sequence goes on along the minus strand of OU898283.1, from coordinate 63,092,958 downwards.
AATCATTCTTTTAATGACGAATTTCAAATTCTTCACATCCAAAATAAAGGCCTTAACCTATCTGTATTATAATGTATGAAAATTAACAAATTTTGTCTGTTTTATTAAAACAGTGTTTTATTATGGTTATTTATAAAAAATATACACCTACTTTTGAATAACCAACTTATCGTCTCATGAATCTATTTTAAAACTAAACTTCTAAATATCTTAACAATCCACTCTTAAAATTATCATACAGATATCATATGTGAAAGGTATGTTTACTATAAAAGTTGCTCTGTGTCATTGATAAATTTTACATGAACAAGTGTTTGTTACCTATTTCATTACAAATTACATATAATTATTATAAATTACGTTCTTAATTCCAATCATATTCATTTTAGGTTATCACTATCACTACAATCAGAATTATCAGTGGCAGATAGAGTAAGTGAATTGGAAAAACAACAGAAATATTCATATTATGATCCAGAAAAAAAACATAAATTTCCTGATCCTACACTTAAAGCTATACAGAAGAAAGCTCTTTTGTCATTTTACGAAAGACACAATAATCCCAACAAAAATTATTGGATATCAGAACCACAGCTTCCCCACACAAACCCCGTATATACCCAATCTCTTTTAAAATTAAAAACTCAAGTGGCGTCTAGACGAGCTTCATCTGCCTCCGATTATGTGGCGAGTAACTCCAAAAGGAGTAGTTTGGCATCTAATAAAGAAAAGATTGATCTTATATCACAAACAGTTCCTAGACATCAACATAATAATTCATGTGGAAGTTTATCGACTGATATCTTAGGACCTATTATAGTAGGTTCAGCAATATCCGTTGACGACTACGTTCCAGATCAACCACCTGAACGACCTCCGAAGCATCCTAATCTAAGAACCGCGTTTCCAGACTTATTTTTAGACCAAAGGGTTCCTAGTCCAGATTTACCACCTCCCTCCCCACCTACGGTTTTGGAAAATGAAGTGTTTAATAATGATGAACCTTTTCCCCCACCACCACCAGAATGCAAAAGCGATTGGCAGGAAGCATTTAGTGATACAGCAGAAATTTGTACTGGATATCAAATTCCCGCTTCACAAATGCCTTCGGAGTTGGAAATCAAAGTTATTGAACAAACAGTAGGTGGGTACAACGATTTTTATTTATTCTCTCAGTATAACTCACTAATACTGTCTATAGTTATTAATAATAACCTTATTTTTAAGCTATTATCTTGTGGAATTTTACATTTTGTAATTAATATATGATACAATTTAACTACAATTGTAAAATAGATCAAAAACCGTTTTCAAATGATGCCAAATATAATAATGCCCCGCTTGGTAGCCGGAAATATATACTGAATTTATAAGGGCGCATCAACAAAGCGAAATCATTATACCAATATATAAATATTTTTAATTTTTTTCTGAAATTGTAAAAATTATAAAATGTAAATTATAAACATTTGTTAATTACAAATTTATTTATTTGAGCGGGTGTGCGTGTGTGCGCGCGCACGCGACAACGAATCTTTTTGCCACAGAAAAATGCTACCTTGCACTACAAATACTAACTTGCAATGTAATTTGTTACAATTGTTTAATGAGTACATCTCCTTAATTTTTCTCTTTTTTTACCACACTTTTTTCTTTCATACTCAGTTTTGTGCGACGAAGTAGCTCCTCTACATATATCTGTATTGTGTATTTTTAAATGTACAAATATATACGAAACCGATAGTTTAACGCCACATCATTTGAAACAAAAGGTAGATATACTCACTGAGCTATCTGCAGCTTTTCACGTTTTACAATGGAGTTATAAATATATTGAACAATGTCTAACATCATCTGAGATATATTAAATTATTTACGTTTTTTTACGTAATTTCATTTTCATTTATTTTACTTACTTTAGTTTTTCATGTTAGAAATTTCAAAATTTTCGGCCCAGTACTTAGTTATATCCAACGTTTCTTGCTAGTTAAACCATATAGCTCATCACCGTCAAGTTTACAGGTCATTGGGTAGGTCAGGATATTTTTCATGTTTTAGCTGGTCATCATTATGTAGGAAGTTTTCTGTATACTCGAGTGTTTTTTGGTGGTTTTTATCCAAATTAAAGAGGATGAAACGCTGTCCTGAGCCAGGTTATTATTTTGTTTTCTTAATCGATTCTTTTCTCAGATTATCAAGAAATCAAGTCTCGATTCATTGATAAACATAAAAAAATCGCTTGTTTTGCAGTATGTAAGTACTCCACAATTTTTATCACGAGCTCATCTTTGACCGTATCATAAAGTTTTGTCGAAGGCGTTTTGTAATTCATATACGGAGCTCAGGTCGACCAATATAAGTTATTTGTTTACTTTCGTATCCCTTTTATATGTGTTATGTATATGAATTTTTTGGGACATGATTTACCTGTTCTGAACTCAGATTTTTTGCTGAGATTCTGATCGACTATATTTTCTATGCAGTTTATAATAAGTCTCATATATCTTGGAAATATGACAAAAATTTTTGGGTGAGTCTTTTTTACTGCGTTTAAAAGCGATATTACTTTAGATTGCCTAAGTTTCGGGATGCTGCAGCTGACAAAGATTTTTTTTAAAATCTGGGGGTTGAGTTCTTAGGTCGAGAACCATACATATATCATCCATGTCTACTGCCTTTCCATTTAAGTGGGTGGCTTTGTTTCTTTTTCTTCCTCATCTCTATAAGCAAATCTGTTTGTCATGGCTGATTTATATAGATGTGGAAGGTTATAACTTCATTTTTTCCGCGGTCGGCCGATACTTCTTATACTCTCTGGTCATTTATCTCTTTGATGGCTTTGTTTAGTTTATTAATTGTGAAAGGTGGATTGAGGCGATTTCTTTTAAATGAGGGTCTTCCATTTTTTTTAATTTTTGTGGTCTTTAGTAATTCCGTTTGGTAGAAGCTGGTGAACTACTTGGTATGATAATACTTTATGGGATTACCTAGATTCAGTGGGGTCAGCTGATCTTCTTAATAAGGTTCCAAGCCATTTTCTGCATCCTGCAAGGATTAAACATTATTTAGATAAAAGTTTCCATGTGACACTAGCCTTTGTATTTCGTACATATAATATATAAACGAACTTAAGAAAGCTCTTTCCTTGTTCGTTTCGTATTTTATACATATAATTTTTTTTCTTTCTTCTTCATTTTTATATTTACTCTTAGATAAAATAAAATAGGTCTGACTATTATATTGGAGGTTGTAAATTTTATTAAAATATCAAATATCTCTTCTTAGGTCTTTTTATCAATGTTTGAATTATGTTTATTCATTTTTGTGTTTTCTTAAACTTGTTGTATTATTATTTTCCAAGACAGATTTTAGTACGATATTGTAGTATCCTTGTAATAATACGACAATTACGGTAAATAGTTTAATTTTACTAAAATACCCATTAAAAGGGTGAACACAAATGTTTATATTTTTACAGCAATTTTACAAGTGTCCTTTTTTTAGGTTGACAGCTGACGGTTGCCAGACAGCCGTCAGCTAACTCCCTAAGGTCGGGTTCACACTGTCTAAGCTTACGACACTACAATACCTCCCCTCACAAATTCAAGCGCTGGGGTGGTTTAATATTACGCTTTAATCGTTCACTTATATTAACCTGACCCTTTTCAGTTGTAACTTCAGATGCAGTCTGAGGATAAGGCTGATCAGCTAAACTTTCACTGATTTTAATTTCTTCCTGTCCCAGAGTCTCATTCGTTTGAGAATAGGGCTCGTTTATTGACTCATTTAATAACAATTTTGGTTGGACATTCAAATGTATAGCACTAGGCCCCTGTTCGCCACTTGACCACTTATTTTCAAGACCTTCCCTATAAACTTTTTCAACCTGATCCTCCATACATCCGATTGATTCCGCCGAATTTGATTCAAATGCCTCTTCCAAATCAAATTCTCATGAATCAGTTTACACAAATAAATCCTATCATTTAAAACTTCATCTATTACACTCTCTACCCATATTTTTCTATTTGGATTTCGATAGTCCCTGCACCAAACTCTATCCCCCTCTACAAAACTATCTTCTCTTTTTCCTTTATAATTTAAAATTTGATTTTCAGCTTTTTCTTTTGATGAAACCCCTTTTAGAGACAATAAATCTAAACGTGTACGTACCTTAGTTTTAAACATCATACTGCTAGGTGACATATCAGTAGTAGCATGTATCGAATTTCGATATGAAAATAAATATCTGTAAATCAAAGTTTCCAGTTGCACATTTTTATTTTTTTCATCTGAAAGAGCTTTTTTTAATCCTAATTTAACCGATTTAACACAGTTTTCTGCAAACCCGTTAGTTGAGGGATGAGAGGGTGGAGATGTTACAAACTTAACTCCGTTATTACTCAAAAAATCAATAAAGTTTTCGGATGTTAATTGGGTCCCATTATCCGTTTCTACTATACGCGGTATACCAAAACGTGAAAAACATTCCCTAAATCTACTAATAGTATTTTCTGAATCAGGTGTGTTCATCACGAATACCTCTGGCCATTTAGTGTATGTGTCCACAATAATTAAAATTGTCTTTGTCCTAATGGGCCCTAGAAAATCAGCATGTATTTTTTCATAAATGTAGTGAGACTCCAGTGACTTCATCAGCTTAGCCTTAGGCGGATCTGGCCGCGATTGGCAACAAACTTTACAGTTATTGACCTGCTGCTCAATCTCGTTATCTAGCGATGGCCACCAGAAATAGGAACGGGCGCTGGACTTCATCTTCGTCATACCTTCATGATTACTGTGTAATTCTTTAAGTAACTGCCCTCTCAGTGCAACAGAAATTACCGCGCGATACCCCCACATTATAATTCCTTGCTCAATAAAAAGCTGCCTCCTAGCTATAAATGGTTTCAATAGTTCATTTTCTGTATGCTTCGGAAATCCATATCTAATACTTTGCCCAAAATTGGATCTGTTCTTGATTCTGATCTCAGTTTTATTGAATCTATAGGTATTAAACTCTCAACCATGTTTAAATAATCATATTCAGGCTCATCATTTTCATAGTCATCCTGTAAAGGCAATCGGGACAACGCATCTGCTCTTGAGTTATCCACTCCTCTGATAAACCTAAAAGTGTAATCAAAACCAGCTAGAAATAAAGACCATCTTTGAATTCGACCCGCCGCCATTTTCGGTAGGCTTTTATATTCACCAAAGATCGATTTCAATGGTTTGTGATCACTTAATATTTCGAACTTCCGTCCCGCCAAATATTGGTACAATTTAGATACCGACCAGTAGACAGCCAGAGCCTCCTTCATAATTTGAGAATAATTTCGCTCTGCTTTGTTTAATACCCTCGAGATATAGCATATAGGCCTCTCACTCCCATCTGGTAAAACATGAGACAGAACTCCTCCGATTCCATAATCACTCGCATCACACGCTAAACGAATTGGTTTATCTGGGTCATAATGTACTAAAATCTTTTGTGAAGCAAACTCAGTCTTTGCATATTGAAAAGTATTTTCACATTGTTTTGTCCATTTAAATTTTTTCATTTTCCCTACTAACTCATATAAGGGTTTTAATTTCCCTTGTAAATTTCCACAAAAACGAGAATAATAATTTATCATTCCCGCGAAAGCCCTAACCTCTGTAATATTTTTGGGTCTAGAAGCACTTATGGTTGCCCTTACCTTTTCTTCGTCTTTTTCTAACCCATTTTGTGATATTTTGTGTCCCAAATAATAAATATTTTCCTTGAAAAATTCGCATTTTTTTTTCGTTTAATCTAAACCCTGCTCTTTCTAGTCGCTTTAACACCTCCTCCAAGTTTTCTAAATGCTCTCTATCGTCTTTCCCTGTTACTACTACATCGTCCAGAAAATTTACTGTACCCCGACACCCCTGCAAAACCTTTTCAATTACATTTTAAAAAATAGAACAGGCTGGCTTCGTGCCATAAGGTAACCGCTTTATTCTATATATACCTAGAGGTGTGCTCCAAGATAATAACTCACTAGTTGTATCATCTAGTACTAACTGGTTATAAGCATTGAGAAAATCGAGTTTTGAATATTTTTGTCCTCCTTGTAACGCGGCGAAAATGTCCTCAATACGGGGCAATGGATGGTTGAAATCTTTTAAATATTTATTTACTGTGATTTTATAGTTAGCGCAAACACGAATATCTTTGCCATTGGGTTTCATAACTGGTACTAATGGTGTTCCCCACAGAGAATTATCTGCCCGTTCAATAGCACCCTCTGACTCTAACCGCTTTAGTTCCACCTCCACCTTTTCCTGAAAAGCAAATGGTAAGGGATGAGGTTTGTGGAAAACTGGTTTTACATTTTCATCTATTTCTAAAGTAACTTTTTTCCCATTGTACCTACCCAACTCCCTTTGAAACAGCTTTGAATATTTTGACAATATTTTATCCAATTCATTGTTTTTATTTTGAATAGCTAGGTCATTAATTGTTATTTTGGAATTTTTTAAAGACATGTTAAATTTACTAATTATATCGCGACCTAACAACATTTTAGTAGCTTTCTTGACTATTGTAAAATTACAAATTTTTGAAACATTCTGTATAGAAATTTTTACAGTAATTTTCCCTTCTGGATTTACAATTTCTCCAGAGTAGGTTTTTAATTTAATACCTGTTTTATTCAAAGGAATGTAGCTTAAATTATCTAAATAAAACTTATGAGGCATGCAAGAAATACCTGCTCCAGTATCCAATTCCATCTGTGTGGACACCTTATCATCTACTACAACTGGAATATACAGTGGTTAATTTATAAAATTAACTTGTTGAATGTCTGTTAAGTTGTACAATGTGTTGTATTATTAATAAACGTAATAGGCTTTTTAAATTTTTATTAACTCTTTTATTTAAGAACCATTACAATATTGGCATGGCACGAAGTGTCAGCCTTCATTTATATGTCAACCAACATCAAACATAAAACTAATATGACATCTAACATAAAACGTAAAACTAATAGAATAGACTTAAAACTAAATATATGACATCTTCCTCTTATTAATTTTTTTTTTTTTTAGTATACATAATCCTTAAATTTAATTGGTTGCTTAATAACTCTTCCCCTATTACTCATGCGTGGAGCCAAATCAATTAGTTGTTGATCATCATGTTTAGAGTCATTTATTATTTGATTAGGTTCGTTATATGTCTGCCTATGTCTTTCAGTGTCATTGTTATTCACAATATCATCTCCAGCATATCTTTGTTGACATTCATGTCTTGAGTGTTTTAAATGTACACTGTTTCTTCGTACCATATTTCCATTTTCTTTTTCTACTATGTAAGATCTAGGGGAGTTTTCAACCTTTGATATGGTGACCAGGTTGATCCCTCTCGCATTACTACATTTTCATTATTCTGAAATTCATTTCTTCTCAATGTTGTTCGATCATAATACTGCTTATATAATTTTCTTTTTTCTTCTAACTTACTTCTTTCATTATCATAGTCAATGTTCTCTGGTTCCAGCAGTTCTTCTTTGATTGGAAGCTTTGTTCTTAATCTTCTGCTTTGTAACAGCTGAGAAGGAGATTTATCCGTTCCTGATACTGGTGTGTTTCTGTATTCTAATAGTGCTATGTTCAAATCTTCACATTTTCTTAACATATTCTTAGATGTTTGCACTGCCCTTTCTGCCAGCCCGTTTGACCGCAGGTAATGTGGACTAGAGGTGCAAAATTTAAAATTCCAGTCTTTTGCAAAATTCTTACACATTAGTGAATCATAAGGCATATTATCTGAAACTACCTCCATTGGGATTCCGAACCTTGAGAATATTAATTTTAAACATTTTACTACTGTTTCCGCAGTTTTGTCCTTTACTGGAATTACTTCCAACCATTTTGAAAAATAATCTATCAAAAAATATGTAAGACTTCCCACCATAGTCAAAAAAATCGCTAGCTACGTTTTGAAAAGGCAGCTCAGGAAAATCTCTTAACATTAATGGTTCCTTGACATTATTGTTGCTAAATTGTTCACAAGTCTTACATTCCTTAATAAAATTTTCAATATCAGCATTTATTTGAGGCCAATATAAAATATGCTTTGCACGATTTTGAGTTTTAGTAACAGCAAAATGATTCTCATGCAACAGTGAGAGCATCCCTCTGCGTAATGCATTAGGTACAATGACTCTGTCATTATAAAACAGCAAATCATTGCATAGATGTGTGTCATGTCTAATTGAATAATATCTTTTAAGTGATTCCGGAACTTTACTATTATCTGTAGGCCATCCCCTTAAGCAATAGTTTGTTAATCTTTGTAACCCAATATCCTTTAATGTCTCTTCAATGAAAACTTGTTTTTTCTCCTCTGTGAAGTTAATTGAGTGAACTATTTCTGTAATGAACACATCATCCTCACTTGTAATATTCTGAAAGTTTCTAGACAATAAATCAGCAATATGCATTTCTTTTCCTGGCTTATATCTTACCTCAATATCATACTTTACCTTGATTCTTTGTAATCTTGGTGAATGGACTTCAGACACTTCTTTTTTCATTAACGCCTCTAATGGACGATGATCTGAATCAATTTTAATATGACGTCCATAAACATAATTATGAAATTTATTGCAAGCCCATAGAATGGCTAGATACTCCTTTTCAATTTGGCTAAACCGTGTTTCATTATCTGTTAGAGACCTTGAAGCAAAAGCAACAGGTTTTTGGTTTTGTAGCAAGCAGCACCCTAGCCCATTTTGACTAGCATCAGTTTGAATTACTATCTCCTGAGTTTCATCAAAATTTTTTAACACAGAGTGTGAACTAACCAATTCTTTAATTTTATTTAATGTATTGGAGTGCAATTTTGTCCAGGAGAAAATAACATTGTTTTTTAGAAGTTCCCTTAATGGAGCCGAAATACTAGAGAGATTAGGAATGTAACTCCTTAAATAATTTATCATTCCTAGAATACTTTGAAGTTCTTTTTTATTTTATGGTTCTTTTAAGTTTTTTATTGCTGAAATTTTATCATAATCAGGTCTCATTCCTTCTATGCCAAATATGTTACCCAAATATCTTACCTCATTAACCCTATATTGAATCTTTTTCTCATTAAATTTAACATTTAGCTGTCTTGCCCTATCAATGACTCTTTTTAAATTCATATCATGTTGCTCCAGTGTTTCCCCAAAAACCAACAAATCATCAAAGTAAACTAAGCACCCTGGCAAATCACCAAAATTTTCTTGATTTAATTTTTGAAAAAATTCTGGAGCACAATTAAGACCCATTGGCAATCTGTTAAATTTATATGTTCCAAATATTGTACTAAAAGCACACAATTTACTTGATTCTTTTTCTAACTCTACTTGATAAAATCCATCCTTAAAATCTAGTACAGTAAAAATTGATTGATTTTTTAATTGTGTTCTTATTTCATCTAGTGTTGGTATAACACAATATTCTTTTTCTAATGCCAAATTTAAAAACTTTGGATCTAAACATAATCTTTTTTTTCAACAATTACCAAATTGCTCAACCACTCCATAGGCCCTTCACATGGAGAAATCACACCTCTCAGTGTTAAACTATCTAGCACTTCCTTTAATTTATTTCTAATAGCTATTGGTACCCTACATGGTGGTTTAGCAACTGGCAATGCATCTTTTTTGAGTTTAAGGATACATTTTTTTTTAAATTTACCTAATCCTGAAAACACATCAATATTATTTTTAACAAAATCCTCTTTATTATCATATGTTATACTATCAACCCTGGGTAAAATTTTTAAATCTAAACATGATGGAAGACCCAATATTGGTGAGCTTTTAATTCCCTCTACAATAACAAATTTGAGGCTATGAATAATATTATTGACCAAACAATTTAAATGTACAATACCCAATGGAACAATTTTGAATCCTCCATATGCTTCCAAAATTATTTTACACTTTTCTAAGCCTATGTTTTTATCAATTTTATCCAACATATGATTAGGTAAAATGTTGACTTGTGACCCTGTGTCTATTTTAAAGTCAATATTTACACCTCCTACCTGAATAGTTTCCATCCATTCTTTACTATTCTTAATTTCATTAATAGATATTGTTGCAATCGTCATGTCATCTGCATCCATATTATTACTAATGCCAGTTTCTATTACCTCTCTGACTGTCCTTGAACCACTGCTGCTAGATCCATTTGACATATTGCGGCACATTCTTTCCCAATGCCCATACCGCCAACACCTCTTGCATTTTTGACCATATTTTTATTTATAATAGGTCTTACAAAGTTATTTTTGACTTTACCTTTAGTGAAACTTTGTAACACAACAAATGTGATTTTATTTTCCGTTTGACTGCGCCATGTTGTATTATTAATAAACGTAGTAGGCTTTTTAAATTTTTATTAACTCTTTTATTTAAGAACCATTACAATATCGGCATGGCACGAAGTGTCAGCCTTCATTTATATGTCAACCAACATCAAACATAAAACTAATATGACATCTAACATAAAACATAAAACTAATAGAATAGACTTAAAACTAAATATATGACACAATGAAAGTATGTTCTCATTGTCTGCTTTGTTCAAAGCTATCTCTAACAGTTCTTAAAAACTTTTGGACGGACTCTCCTCACACAAACGGTCCAATATATGACCTGGCCTCATGCCTGTCACAAATTTATCTTGGACTCTATACATCAGTTTGTCCATAAAATCACATTGTGTAGCTGCATTTTTAACCCTTAAATACCAATCATTAATAGACTCTTGGCCCTGTCTTAATGAATCGAAAACAATCCTTCTGCGATAGACAGACACTCTTGGTTTAAAATGTAGTCTTAATAACTGTATTAAACTATCAAAGTCTTTACCATTCGGCTTCTCAGGGCTACATAGGTCTCTCAAAATCTTGTATACCTCTTCACTTAACAAGGTAAGTAAAACAGCAACCTTTCGTTGTAACCGTTTCAAAAGTTTTAGAAAATTCAATATAAATTTGAATATTTTTTTTTTATAATGAAACTACTAACCCCATCTATTTGCCAGATGTTTGTATTCGACTCAAGGTCCTACATTATTTCTTAACATATCCGATGAGGGCGAACGATATTAAGCTTGTCGGTCACGCCTTCATTTCAAACCGCGAAATAGTTTCGTTGCTCTTTTCTTGTTGCAACCGTTCGTTTGATCGGACCTGTGTTTCGAATGAGTTCCTAAATTAGGAGTGAGTTACAAAGAAAGTTTTTTTTTATATTTCAGATGAATAATTGTTTTTCAGACTCTTTTTCCGGGAGGTTAAACTTTCAATGATTATGTTAAATTAACTGGAACATTTTCCGACAGTCCAATACTTACTATAATATGGCTTCCAATAATTACATGTAATACAAATGGATCCTTACTATTAATTATCTGATGGAGTAGTTAAAATTACATATAATACAAATGGATCCTTACTATTAATTATCTGATGGAGTAGTTAAAATTACATATAATACAAATGGATCCTTACTATTAATTATCTGATGGAGTAGTTAACAGATGGACGGAAACAGGATACCTCTTCTTCTTTGATTTTCCGGAGAATGGATAAATAAGGTTGTACCTTTTTTTATTAAGCCCTATCAAGAGCGAGAATTTTCCTTATGGATTCATAGAGACAAAATATTGGAATATCTTAATTTTATTTAAAGTTTGTTTTTACTTAATATGTTTAATTAATGTTTAACTACTATTATATCCTAAATGTGAACAAATTTCGAAATTTGGGAAAGAAACATAGTTTCATTTATTATTAATGATCCATTTTTGATTTGCTACGATATGTAGTTATTCTTTTATTTGTAATAATACAATTCCATTTATTATTAACAACCAATTTTTGATTTACTACGATATGTAGTTGTTTTTTTTTTGTTATTAATAAAGTCAATAAGAAACGTATGTTTTTTATAATTTTCAGTTTTAGTACAAGCAACCAGTAAAGTAGAGTATAACATAATAACTCCTGTTATTTGACTTGGTTTTCACCAGTGTCTAGTTGACACATTTCTAATTTTTAGATAGCTATGTTGTATTCCTTTATGGAACTTTTGATGTTCTTTGAATATATAATTTTATTTGCAGCACATAGTGCCAAACAATAATCTTAAATAAAAACACTTTATGACATTTTACAGCTTCATTAATTTTTAATAATCAATTCGTGATTGGATACGATAATTAGTTGCTTTGTTTATATTAAATCCAACATGAAGTAATATGCAATGTTTATGAATAATACAATTTTGAATGTCTCTTTTTTTACTGAATTTTGATTTCCTTTTATACTCGCTTCCTCGAGTTAAAATACAGGATGGCGCCCAGCGATAATTTATTATTTCATGTTATCTAGTCGTGTCTAATTTTTCGAAGTATTACGTAGTTTCTTATTTCTTATTTCTTATTTACATTAGACCGTACCCTACCATTTTCTCCGACTATAGCTATCGTGGCCTTGAGCTGATGTGTGATTAGATGTTCCAAATAGGGACGTTACACAAATGACGCCATAACGTGAGGCGTGTCTTAAATCTGTGTTAAATTCTCTAACGTGGTATGTTTATTTTATGTGTCTGGTGCGTGATATTTTCTGCGTATTTCATTATGAATTCTGTCGCGTTTACATTTATCTTTTATTTCAGTTTCAAGTGCTGTCCATTATGATGTCATTTCCTGAGTTTGTTATCTTAAGATATATATTTTTAGATTGGATTGAAACCTTTAGGTTATACAGAGTGATTCAAGATAATAAAATATTTTTTTTGAATAAATAAGTTTGATTACAGTAAATAACTGTCAATTTTAAGTTTCCTTTGTGTTGCTTTTAAAGAATATTTTAAAATGGAGTCTTCTATAGTACAATACCTGAAAAATAGTGAGGTTGATTATGAATTGTTTATAAGGGGTGTCAAAACGAAGAAAAGTGTTAGTAAGAAAAAGACAGTGCTTCGCAAATTGCTTAATAAAAACGCTAGTATCGATTTGGATGAAAACAAGTTAAATTTTGACGAGGAGAAAATTCAAATTGATCTGACATCGTCTGATATTCGTGCCTTGATTGATGATTTTGAAGGTGATATAAGTGACTCAGTTTATCGTAGGGCAAAAGCTCATCTCTCTCATTTATCTCTTAGAATATCTAGATTACCTGTCGAGTTTGATGAGGAAATAGAATATAAAAATGAAGCTTCTGCTAATTGTTTATTGTTAGAAGGAGAATTAGATGATAAAATTATTTCTGGTCAACCATCCATTTCTAATGTCGCTTCACCACAACCCGTTGTTAATATTCCAGCTCCAATTGTGCAAGTATCTCATCCAATTAATTTAGCGGACTGGAACGTAAAATTTAATGGTGATGCAAAGAGTGTTTTCCCTTTTCTTGAAAAAGTAAGAGATCTAGCTGAATCTCGCAATATTGATCATGATATCCTTTTTCGATCAGCTGTTGAATTGTTTTCTGGTAGTGCTGCAGTGTGGTTCAGAAGTATCCGTGGTACTGTTTCCTCATGGAAGGATATCATTTGTCTTCTAAAAGCCACTTTTCTTCCTCACGATTATGATGAAGATTTATGGAACCAAATTAAATCCCGTAAACAAAAAAAAGTGAACCTTTTGCTTTATCTCAAGCTCAGATTATCAACTGAGTCAACTGAGACAACTCAACCTTTAGAGAAGACTCTGGTGAAACATATGAGGCAAAATATCCTCCCAGAATATATTCCACTGATTGCGTTGGTTGACACTAATACGGTCGAGGAGTTGTCTGTAGTCATCCGTAAATTGGAGAATAATGCGGTTTCTTTTAATGTAAAAAAGGAGCCATTTTCATCTGTCTCTTACGTTAGTCATGTTTCCCCCAGTACTTCGAAACAAGCCAATGTTTCAAATAGGAAAACAGATTTTAAAAATCCTGAATCCCGTCTTCAAATGAATAATTCTAAAAGCGCTAAGGTAGAACCTGCAGTTAAAGATTCCCAGAAAAGTAGAACGGTGGGTTGTTATAATTGTCGAAAACGAGGGCATGTTTATAGTGAATGTTGTCAAAGGTTTGATAGATATTTTTGTTTTCGTTGTGGTAAGGATGATGTTACTGTACCAACTTGTCCCAATTGTTCAAAAAACAAGTAAAGAACACCCCTAGGTTCGGTGTGCGTGTTGCTAATCAAAATTCCGAACATACATGTTTAGAGATTACTAACAGATCTTCAGAAAATTTTTGCGCTTCTGATTGGTCCAAATGGCTCGACATTGTTAGGGATTTCTTTAGGCAACCAAGGGTGTCCCCAGTGATTGCTTCGAAACCATTTGATAATAGGCCTTATTTAAAAGTCCAGATTTTCTCACAGCCTTTTAAACTTTTGTTAGATACAGGATGTTCCACAACTGTAGTGGGATCAGAGGGAATCGATTTTCTTAGGAAAAATGGCATTCAAATTTATTCTCCAAACAGACAAAGTGTATCTCTGGCTGATGGTTCAAATAAAAAAGTTACAGGCATTGTCGATTTACCGATTGTGGCGAATGGTGTTTGCCATGTTGTCAATTGCCTAGTAGTACCTTCACTACCTCTTAATTTTATATTAGGAAGTAATTTTATTTCGAAGTTTTCTTTGGCAATGAATTTTGGTCAGAATACATGGAGTGTTAAAAATTCTGTTTGTGAAATAATTTCAAAATCGACTTTCTATCCCATTCATTTTTGTGCTCGATTGATTCCCTTGAATCAAAATTAAGACCTTTAGCGGATACCGTAATTAATAGCTTTCAAGAAGTAGACAATAAACATGGAATTGGAAGAACTGATAAGATCCAAATGTCTATTGATACTGGTAACGCTAAGCCGTTTAGAAAACGTCCTTTTCCTATGTCGCCTTATATGTCTGAGATCCTAAATCGTGAACTCGATGAGATGATCAAACTCAAGGTAATAGAACCATCCAACAGCCCGTGGTGTTCTCCAGTTTTGCTTGTGAAAAAGAAGTCCGGTGAATTTAGATTTTGTTTTGATGGCAGAAATCTTAACGAGGTCACTCGTCATGACACATATCGCCTTTCAAATATTGACAGAATTTTGTCTTTGCTTCGTAATGCTAAATATATCAGTTCAATTGATTTGAAGAAAGCTTTTTGGCAGATCCCTCTTGATCCAGCTTCACGTGAGAAAACTGCTTTCGCTGTTGTAGGTCGTGGTTCATTTCAGTTTACGGTAATGCCTTTCGGTCCTTGTAATAGTGCTCAAACGCAACAGAGATTGGTAGATCAAATCTTTGGTCCTGAATTTGAACCGTTCATTTTTACTTATCTAGACGATATCATTGTTTGTTCCTCCACTGCAGAAGAACACATTACTTTGTTAACACAAGTTAAGGACAAATTGAAAGATGCCAACCTGACAATAAATGTGGAAAAATGCGAGATTTTCAAAACTTCTTTGAAATATCTAGGCTATATTGTTGGTGATAATTCTCTCAGATCTGATCCAGATAAAATTTCAACAATGGTTAATTATCCCCGTCCAACCAACATGACAGAGATTAAACGTTTTATTGGTCTTTGCTCGTGGTATAGACGTTTCTTCAAGGATTTTTCTACCCTTGTGTCCCCCATTAATGATCTTTTGAAAGGAAAGAAGAAGAAGGAACCCATAATCTGGACACCCGAAGCTGAAAATGCTTTTGTCGCTATTAAGGGAGCTTTAATTTCTTCCCCCGTTCTTGTACAACCTGATTATTCTCGCCCTTTTACTATTCAGTGTGACGCTAGTGATACCGGTTTAGGTGCCGTGTTGACGCAGGAAATCGATGGCGGAGAAAAGGTAATATCTTATGCTAGCCGTTCCCTAACGAAGGCTGAGCGTTCTTATGGAACCACCGAGAAAGAAGTCCTTGCTGCTTTGTTTTCTGTGGAAAAGTTTCGTCCTTACATTGATGGTGTTGAATTTATTCTTATTACCGACCATTATTCTTTGTTATGGCTCACAAATTTGAAAAATCCTACAGGTCGTTTGGCTCGTTGGGCTATGCGCCTAAAACAATTTGATTTCCGAATTGTACATCGTAAAGGAGCTTTTCATAAGGTGCCAGACGCACTTAGCAGGATTCACGAGAATGATAAAATTGCCTATCTTGAGGTAGACGCTGATCGTATCGACCCTTCGTATGATGACTTGCGTACGAAAATTTTCGCCAGTCCCGATAATTTCCCACAATGGAAGGTTGAGGATGATCTCATTTATAAGTTTATTCCCACATGTCTCCCTTTTAATTCAAATCTAATTGAATGGAAAGTTCTTGTGCCTGAACCTCAACGTGAAGGAGTCATTAATTCGTGTCATGTTCCGGCCACTTGCGCGCACCCAGGTGTTTATAAAACTCTTGCTCGGATTCAGGAGCGATACTATTGGCCGAAGATGAGAAAAGATGTCGTTAAGTATGTGCGTGCTTGTAAAACATGTGGAGCACAAAAAGCACCTAATACCGCACAAATGGGAAAAATGGGTAAAGAGAAAAAAGCTGAGTATCCATGGCAAATTATCGCTGTCGATTTGATTGGTCCTTTGACTAAAAGTAAAAACGGTTTTACATGGCTTTTGGTTTGTGCCGATTGGTTTTCGAAATATACATTGTTACATCCTCTGCGCAAAGCAACTGCCTCTAACATATGTAAGTTCTTAGAAGAACAGGTGTTTCTAATGTTTGGAGTTCCTCAACATCTCATGTGTGATAACGCTTCGAATTTAAATTGTAAAATCATGAAGGATCTTTGTAAACGATATGATGTCCAAAAAATCTGGTTTTCTGCTGTTTATCCACCACAGGTAAATTTTGTTGAACGAAATAATCGTACGATTGGTACCGCGATTCGAAGTTATATTGATAACCATCGTGATGGGGACAAACATATTCATGAAATTCGTCAAGCTATTAATACCGCTAAACATGAGGTAACTCAATATACTCCTGCATTTTTGAATTTTGCTAGACATGTGCCGTTATCCGGAAATTACTATGGTCAAATACCCAATGATTCTGTCGATATTGAAATCCTACCCGGTGACCGTAATAATTACGCCTCAGAAGTTAAAGGTTTAACTGAAGTTTTTTCAGTAGTTCGTAAAAATTTATCTCGTGCATATGAGCCAAATGCCAAGACTTATAATTTGCGTAAACGCGACGTACAATTTAACGTCGGTGACCAAGTTTGGAGGAAAAATATGGTTCTATCTAGCGCTCCAAAGCATTTTATGGCAAAACTGGCCCCTAAGTATATTTTGTGCACGGTTATTAAGAAGTTATCTCCTTTAGTATATGTCCTTAGAAATCCGGATGGAACAAATGCCGGAAATTGGCACATAAAAGACCTAAAAGCTTACCAGCCAGTCAGTGTTTCTTCAGACGATTCAGTTTTGTCTGAAACCGAATAAATCTGTTTTCCTAAATTCTTAATACCTTTCTTCTAAAAATGTTCCGCCCATTCTTAATTTTTTTATTTTTGTTGATTTCCTTCATGCGTTTGCATACCTAATCTTTGCTACCTCCTCCAGCGACTTTTCTATCCCTCCGTGGCCCGTGTACAGGAAAAGTTGCGCTAACGCGAGCTTTATCCTGGAGAGGATTCATTTCCTTTCAAAAATTTTTTTGGCGTGGGATCAGTACTGCACTGATACCCTAGTACTTAGTACATTGAATACCACTTTGCTTTGGCAAATCCGTCCCCTAGTGCTTCTTTCCCTTCAGGAAGTGGACACGTTTCAATTTTTTTTTGGGCTGTCTCGACAACCTTAATTTATGTTGGCGGTGTTGACTATTAGTCCAGGACCATCCTGCTATAGTCAAGTGTATTAGTGGACATAGCCCTATTCCAAATGATAATTTTTGATTGTTAGATGTTGTCGCAAAGAGACGAGCCTCTGGAAGTAGTGTAGGAGACTCCGCATGTTGATATCCAGAGCAACTCAGTTTGGCTCGCACCCCAGTTCGTAGAACTGTTTTACCTTTATTATTATAATATTAACACCTTGTAGTGTTTAGTATATTTAGATGTCGTATTTCTTTTCGACATAAATTTTATTTTTATTTTTTTATCCAACTCTATTTCGGTACCGTTTTTTTTTTGTTTATATTCATCGAGATCATTTTTTTTGCTGCCCTGACCAACAACTTATATTGATTTCATGGGTGTTTGCAAAATTTAATCTCATATTTTTTAGAATTCCCTAATAGAGTGTGGTACTGTTATGTTTATTTTAGTTATTGTATTTTGTTACAACGGATAGTATATACTGGTAGTTGTTTAAGAGATACAAAATCAGTTTACCTTATTTTACGAATTTATAGATCCAATTCCTTTTTTTGGTATCTATACCAAAGATATCAAGATTCCTCTGTCCAGTTACCAAGAATGGTTCATTATAGTACTTGTTCCTTTTTGCCTAAGTCTTACTCTTAGTGTGCGGACTTTCGATTTTCGACGCTCTATTCGAAACCCCCAAAATGTTTGAAAAATATTATTGTTGTCCAATATTTTGCATTCTGAATGGCCAGACACTGAGGAAGGCTAGGGATGAAGTAAGCTGATTCCCGCTAGTTGACTCGTCGGAATGATAAGCCATTTATAATTGCATTTTAATAATAAGTAGAACAGCAACCTTCCGCGTTAGGAAACTTTTTTACTTTCCGCTTTTTTTAATTTCCTAAAACTTGTTTAGTTATATAACCTAGAATTATTATGACCCTACCCGAAGTTGACCCTACCCGAAATTGACCTACCGATGTTGTCCCTATTACAGGCGAATGATACACGTTAGTTATCACCAATTCTAGTAGTACTAATAACTAAACACCAGCCTTTTTTTTAGTTTCTAAATAGAGTAAAGCATGTCGAAAATTCTGATGTCTACCTTTCCCAGTGGACTTATTATAGGTTTGTCTTTGTAGAACTTTAATGTACCCAATTTTGAACTATTAGTAACCCATTCTTTTGTTTTTGCGTGTTTCTAATTGTGACTATAGTGACGCTTTGCGTTATTATCTTGTGTTATTCGTGGATTAAGTCATAGATGAAATACTCTACGCTTCCAAATAAACGATAACATTTTTGTTTTTTTTTATTGCGTATCTATGAACACGTTTTATTGTGTTTGTATAATAATGTTAGTTTAAGTCTAAGGCCTCCTAACAATTACACAGTAGAGTATTTGTTTTGTATCTCAAATAAAACTCTAGTGTGTTTTATTTCTTTATCGTTTGTGAAATTTCAAATGATAATACCTTAATTGATATTTCAGTTGAACAAGAGATTTGGTCTCAAATGATGATAGTATATATATTTTATTTTATTCGTTTGCTTATAATAGTGGTCGTAAGTGAAATATTCACAAATATTCTATGCGTTTTGCCTGGGTTTATTCTGAAATATTTGAGTGTTCCCACATGAACTGTGAAGGAAGAATTTTTTGAGTCCAGGTCGTGGCTACATTTGCCCCTGTTGTTTGTCTTACCTCTCCATATATCTGTTTCCACTTTTGAAGGTTAGTATGATGTACCACCATGCCTAGTCCGATTCCACACTGGTACCCAGTTGAAATCGTGAGGGGAGCAGTGTAACCGTTTCAAAAGTTTTAGAAAATTCAATATAAATTTGAATATTTTTTTTTATAATGAAACTACTTACCCCATCTATTTGCCAGATGTTTGTATTCGACTCAAGGTCCTACATTATTTCTTAACATATCCGATGAGGGCGAACGATATTAAGCTTGTCGGTCACGCCTTCATTTCAAACCGCGAAATAGTTTCGTTGCTCTTTTCTTGTTGCAACCGTTCGTTTGATCGGACCTGTGTTTCGAATGAGTTCCTAAATTAGGGGTGAGTTACAAAGAAAGTTTTTTTTATATTTCAGATGAATAATTGTTTTTCAGACTCTGTTTCCGGGAGGTTAAACTTTCAATGATTATGTTAAATTAACTGGAACATTTTCCGACAGTCCAATACTTACTATAATATGGCTTCCAATAATTACATATAATACAAATGGATCCTTACTATTAATTATCTGATGGAGTAGTTAAAATTACATATAATACAAATGGATCCTTACTATTAATTATCTGATGGAGTAGTTAAAATTACATATAATACAAAAGGATCCTTACTATTAATTATCTGATGGAGTAGTTAACAGATGGACGGAAACAGGATACCTCTTCTTCTTTGATTTTCCGGAGAATAAATAAATAAGGTTGTACCCTTTTTTTATTGAGCCCTATCAAGAGCGAGAATTTTCCTTATGGATTCATAGAGACAAAATATTGGAATATCTTAATTTTATTTAAAGTTTGTTTTTACTTAATATGTTTAATTAATGTTTAACTACTATTATATCCTAAATGTGAACAAATTTCGAAATTTGGGAAAGAAACATAGTTTCATTTATTATTAATGATCCATTTTTGATTTGCTACGATATGTAGTTGTTCTTTTATTTGTAATAATACAATTCCATTTATTATTAACAACCAATTTTTGATTTACTACGATATGTAGTTGTTTTTTTTGTTATTAATAAAGTCAATAAGAAACGTATGTTTTTTATAATTTTCAGTTTTAGTACAAGCAACCAGTAAAGTAGAGTATAACTTAATAATAACTCCTGTTATTTGACTTGGTTTTCACCAGTGTCTAGTTGACACATTTCTAATTTTTAGATAGCTATGTTGTATTCCTTTATGGAACTTTTGATGTTATTTGAATATATAATTTTATTTGCAGCACATAGTGCCAAACAATAATCTTAAATAAAAACACTTTATGACATTTTACAGCTTCATTAATTTTTAATAATCAATTCGTGATTGGATACGATAATTAGTTGCTTTGTTTATATTAAATCCAACATGAAGTAATATGCAATGTTTATGAATAATACAATTTTGAATGTCTCTTTTTTTACTGAATTTTGATTTCCTTTCGGAAACGGTACTCGGTTGTGCCATTCGTCGGTTTCGTGGTTCCGATAAGGCTTGCCTTTCGGATACCCGGCTAGCATTCGTGTGCTTGATTTCGAACGCCAACTTACCTCAAGCCTGATTCGATTCGAGGACTGCCAAGCGGGCAATGTGACTGTGGCGGTACATCTGTCAAAGAATAAAGCAGCTGTCTTAAGGCCAGCCCAGCGAGGACAGAAACCTCGCGTAAAGCTGGCTTAATCCCGATGTTAAGTATGCATAAGGACTGCGAAAGCACTGCCCATCGATCCTTTTTACTTGAAGACTTTTCAGCAAGAGGTGTCAGAAAAGTTACCACAGGGAACTGGCTTGTGGTGGCCAACCGTTCATAGGGACAAGCTTTTTGATCCTTCGATGTCGGCTCCTCAATTCGCCAAGCGTTGGATTGTTCATCCATGAACAGGGAACGTGAGCTGCGTTTAGAACGTCGTGAGACAGGTTACTTTTACCCTACTGATGACTCGTCGTTGCGATAGTAATCCTACTCAGTACGTGAGGAACTGCAGATTCAGACATTTGGTTGACGCACTTACTCGAGCGGCTAATAGTGTGAGTGAATGGGATCATGAATGAACGGCTCTAAGGCAGTATCCTTTCTAGTCAAAAGTGACAACGATATCTCTTGGAGTCCCGATAGTCAAAAGGCTCAAAACAATGTGACTTTACTAGGCAATCGTACTTCGCTACGATTGTTGCACGAGCCTTTATTTCCGTTTAGATCATCGGTTTACGGTGGGATCGATCCTTGCCAGTAGACTAGATCTTTAGACGGACGAACATGGGTATTATAATCTTTCTATGATGATCCTCGGAATTGTCTGTAGATGACTTACGTACCTGGCAGGGTGTTGTACCTGGTAGAGCAGTTGTAACGGGATTTTATTAAGCATCCAGAAATCAGATCTAAGTAACCCAATTCAGTTTAAAATTTAAAATCCTTTCAATAATATTATTCATTGCTTACTGCTAAATGCCATTGTTTGTTTATGATATTGAAAATACCGGTATAACTAGAATACGCGCTGACCTAGTGAAATGTGTAATGTAATCAAAAGCTTATTAAATAATGTGTACAAATTATATTTAAAAAATATGAATGCATAAACAAAACGCACGTGAGTTAAATACCCGAAAAATATCGGGAGTACATTAATTAAGAATTAATTACTATTACCCGTCAACTGGGTACTCTCTCTATTATTGTCCTTAGAGAATCAATAAACTAATTATGAGTATCCAGTGAGTTTGAGTTAATCAACTCCATGCAGGGGGTAAACTCCATGGGGTTATAATATATTTCTACTATATGGAACTCTTAATGGAAGCAATCTACTAAACATCATAAGAATATACAACATTATTATATGGCGATCCTACACCAGACGGAAATGGAGCAGATATAAAATGGGATGAAAAACGTCGAAGGACGAGGTACAGGAGAATGGAGTTGTAAACAATACTTGTCCCCGCCTTGTTTTGAGATACAAATTTTTTTTGTAAGTGCGACAAAAAAAATATTTTCTCTCAACAACAAAAATTTTTTTCTTGTTATCATTTTATCCTAACCTAATTCTTTTACCCCCTGTCGGGACTTATGTAAGATAGGGTAAGTTTTCGATCGAAAATTTCCAAGTCTTTAACCTCAAATGGATGTTCGTACTTTTTGGCTACTCTGTTTTCTTTATTTATTAAATTTTCATAATCCCTCAATATTAACTCTTCTCTAACTCCTTCTCTTTTTCTTTTCCACATATCAATTTTCCTTTTTTTTCCTCAGATTCTTTACACATGTTTATTGTATATTCTGCCTCCTCCATCTCGCATACTTCTTCTCAAACACCACCGTTTCAATTGTATCTTTTCCCTTTTCTTTTATCAAACCTTTTTCTTCTTTTACTTCGTCTTCTGGGCTCATATCTTCTTTTGAGGTCTCCCCTATTTCCTTTTTTAATTTTGTTTTCTACTTTTTCTTCTTCTCTGTCCTTGCTTCGTTGCCAAATTTATTTCCACCGTTTGTTATTTGTCTAATCATGTTTTCGATTCTCATATTCCTTGTCCTTTTCCAATATGTCCTGTTCTTCTTCGTTTTCCTCCGTGACTTTCATCGTGTTATTTTTGAAATCTATTACATGTTTTTTTGCCAATTCATCTACTCCTACGATCATATCATGCAACATATTTGGCATTATAACACATTGTAGTACATAAAATTTCTTTCCCAATTGTACCTTTATTCGTATTTCTTCATTTATAGTTGCCAAAGTCCGTTTATTTGCGCCCACTAAATTTACTCTGGGAAGTTTGTAAATTAAATTTATTAAATTAACCTCTTCTATTAATTTTCTGTTGATCAGTGTAATTTCCGAACCGGTGTCTATCATAATTTTAAGCGGTTTCCCGTTTATAAAACCATCTACAAACTTTAAATTTACTCCAATTCTTTTAATCATTATTTCCTGCCATTTAATAAAATCCTTCGGGTGACAAAAAAATCTCGTTTGCCTTTTTGTATCTAGTGAGCGCCTTCGTGAATAGACGCTTGCTGTTCTTCTGTCTCTCTTCTATTTTCTCTTGGTTTGTCGGACCCGTATCGGTTTCCATGATTTTCCTGTTCATTTCGTCTAATATTATTTCTGTTCTCTTGATAATATGTGCGAGTGTTATTTCTATTTTGGTTTTCTCGATATCTGTTCTCGTTCCATTGCCGATTTCTTTGTTCATAATTTCCTCTTCCGTTGTCTCTAATTTTCTTGCGATTTTATTTTCTTCGATAAAAATTTGTTTTGCGAGGCATGCCATTACTTTTTACTACATATATATATATATATATATATATATATATATATATATATATATATACATATATATATAAATATATATATATATATATATACATATATATATATATATATATATATATATATATATATATATATATATTTACGGCATAAAGTAAACTCCGCCCATGTTAAAATTCAGGTTCAGGTGAGCTCCGTGGTCAAGTGGACACCGATATACGGAGCTCACTTGACCATTCCATAATATTGGCTCTGTCGATTCGTCAACATGTATAGTTTCATAATTTTTAAAAAAATTTTGGAGCCCATAATTATCCCTGTATCATAAATGTATATCGCTTAGTTCACGTGTATATATTATAGGGGTCGTTCAGATCTTTTTCACTGTATATTGGAACCATATGTATATCGGTTTAAGTAAGCTCTGATAGTTTGGCAACTCTGCTATAAGATGTATAATTCTCGCGTAAAGTCTGGACGGTTTATATGGACTCCTTAGTTTTGTTATCATTCATACGCATCACAGTGTGTAACAGATATGTATACTATTAACTACCTGTTTTTGGTAGGTACGAGTTCTCTAAAAATAGCTTTATAGATACAAAAGGATTTCATTACCAAATTGGATTTTGTTTCATATGCGGAAATTTCCTAATGTATTTTGTTAACGTGAATATGTCTTCATAAGTTTTATTTAAGAATCCGATGAATAAGAACTTCTTTTATTTCATCCATGGTTTTATGATATCTTGTATACAGCTTTTTTATTATTTTATTTCTGGTTTTATCTATGTACTACATATAAGTTTGGATAAAAGGTTATCTTAAAATAAATATTTAAGTGCTAAAATAGATATTTTTGTGTAAAAATGGGTAGTGGTGCACAAAAAAAGAAAGAATTTATCTAACAAGCATTATACCACTTCTCCAATATTACATACTTCTGAATGTTTTATTTTCTATTTAGGGGTAATATGTTATCAATACAAGTGGAGTTAGTTTCAAATTTGCAATGATCTTTATAAGTAAAAGCTTACTGGCTATACTTAACATGTTTAGTTCAAATAAATAAACCTTGTCCCTTCAGAAAAGAGCGATTTGAATGGAAAAGTCAACTAAGAAAGTGTGATGAATCTTATACCACCCCACATTGACACAGGTTAACCGGTGTTTGCAGGCAAGAGTCCTCCAGGCAAATTTAAGGAAGATAACAACCATAAGGAAGTTCCTTTCGAGGGTTCGGTTGGCGAGGAGCAGCTAATATTTTTTTTGTATATCTTGCAGATGTGATGATCTGATGACTGACTAATTTATAGCTAAATATACTTTTATCACCCATACTAGCAAGGTATATATGGCAGCATAAGCATAGAGTTTAAGTCTACGTTTTAAGGGTGGAAGAATGTGCTTCCTATTTTGAGCTGACAAGTTTGCGGAGAATATTATTTTTCTGGTTCTAGGTTGCCATTTGGTTTTAAACAAAGTTCTGTGATAGAAACTATCTTCAAGGTATTTATAGCAAGTCCAGAGTTTAAGGATTTCATGACACTATTGGTTCAGGTATATCTTCAGATTTGTGAAAGCGTCTCTATTAGGGACATTTCCGGGGTTTGGCTTAAAATTGATTTATAATCTATTTTTATTATTTCTAATTTCTATTTAGTAATTCTTCTTTCTCTACTCGTTGCTTGGCCTCTCCTTGGTTCTTTTTATGTTGCTCTGGTAGTTTTTTGAACACGCTATTTCCAACACCTTTTCTTCTTTATAGCACCATCTCCATTCCTTGCCGTCCACTGTGATTTTATTGTATCCTATTTTGACCATTTTTCCATTTTCTCTCATTTCTCTTGCTTTATCTCTTAAAGCTTCCATTTTCTCTCTCTCTCCTTTTGTGAGATCCTCTGTAATCCATATTTTTTCGATCTTCACATTCTTAAGTTTGTATTTGTTTCTTAAGATTGTTGTTTTTTCTTCTTCGCTTTCAAGTTCAATTAAGCATGTTTTTGTTTCTATTTTTTGTGCTCTTTTAATATTGGTTTTGACTCCAAGATGATTTTCTAATATAGTAGTCATTCCCTCTTTCAATGTTTTTGGGTCTTCAGAGTCTATTTTTGATCCACTGATGATTATATTCTTTTTTCTTTGTCTAAACTTTCTAATGAGCGTTTTAGATCATTTAATTCTTCCGTTATCTTTTTGTTATCGGTTTTGGTTAGTTCGTTTTCTATTTTCAGTTCTTCTTTCTCTTTTGTCCATTCTTCCTTCACCCTTTCTATTTCCACTTTTATGCTTTTTATTTCTTCGTTATTTTGTTTTATCTCTTCTTTAACTCCATTTATATATCTTCTCATCTCCTTATTTTCTTCCTTCATTTCTGTTTTCAGCTCTTTTATTTCCGTTTTAATCTCCTTATTTATTTCTTCTTGTAGTTTCTTTAGTTCTTCCATTTCGCGATTTTTTATGTTATCCTTTGGAGATGTTCTTAACGTGGCTTTGCTTCTTTTGATGGCTTCCTCCTCGTCGAATGAGTTATCGTGTTCTGGCTTATTTCTTTTGCTGTTCATTCGATTTAGTTATTGTATTACATTTACTTTTAATTTATTATTTTAATTTAATTTAATTCTAATCCCAACTTTAATCAAATCTATTTTAAGGCCAGATCTGGATTTTTGTAATAAAATTATGTGGCTTTTATTTTGATCATTAATTTCTTGTCAGCACTAATTACTTTCTTATCTGCCAAAAAAAAAAACAAAAAACGCGTAGGAATGCCTAAGCAGGTCGACCCTTCGAACATTCGCCAAAACCACTTTTTTAATCTTTCACTCAATTATTCCTTTACTTAAGACTTGTTAAAATTATTAAAATAGTTCTATCTTACTTGTCTGATGGTATTTTCTTTATTAACTACTATCACCTGTATGCACTTAACTTTTGATACTTATTTTTGAACTCGGTTGAATTTTCTAACTTGTAATTACCGAATAATTTTAAGTTTATTACGAAGCGAAATTAAATGAACCTACTGTTGTCACTTGCAGGACCGTTTCAAATAGTCAAAAAATTAATAAACAGCCTACTAAAATAGAAATATCGCCTATTTAAGACGTAATCCATTACCGGCCCAAGGTACAAAGCACTCCTGCTAATGATATAGATCTCATAAGAAACTCTCTCGTCCGCAAACATCTTCAATAAAGTGAAGAGAGCACGAAAAATTATTCACTTAAAATCAACGAAATGAAAACCAGATACAAGCGAATCAACAAAAGAGACCAATTCAATAAATCTAGATAAAATATTAAAGTTAACAATCACAATTTCCAAAATATGGAACACTTTAAATATCTTATAAGATAAATTATCACGGTTAATAATAATGCCACTAAAAAATACAGAGAATAATTCAAACTTTAGACCTATTTTAATACATGGATGCGAATCATGGACAATGAGTAAAACAAGTAAGGAAGAATTACGAATATTTGAAAGAAAAATAATAAACATTTTTTAACCTCATTATCATATCGCTACAAATCTGCATAGAATAAGAACACATACTAAATAAAGAAAGCTCTTATAACGATATTGTTCCGGAAAATAAATCCCTTAAGGTAGATCGGACACATGCATAGACGCCAAGATGTCAAACTTATAAAACTGGTATGGAAGGAAGTTAGCACAGAAAATGCCATATCTAAAAAAAATAACATTTCAGTTGATTACAGATTCGTGGAAAATCGATCAACTTGGAGAAAATTTGTAGTTAGCGAAGACCCACCCAGTGTTGTAGCGCTACGTTATGATAGTGATAAAGACAAAGGAGAAACAGTGACAAAAAGCAACAAACATGGACTAATGGAGTGAAGCTGCTTTAAAATCTTGATTGGAGAGGATTAAAATGAAAGTATAAGAAATACAATGTACTTTCTTAGCAGTGTACTTTTACCTCTTTCAATAAAGTATGTTTATATGGATTTCTTATTTTTGTTATCATTCATACGCATTACAGTGTGTAACAGATATGTATACTAATAACTACCTGTTTTTGGTAGGTACGTGCTTCTCTAAAAATAGCTTTATAGATACAAAAGGATTTCATTACCAAATTGGATTTTGTTTCATATGCGGAAATTTCCTAATGTATTTTGTTAACGTGAGTATGTCTTTATACGTTTTATTTAAGAACCCTCTTAATAAAAACTTCTTTTATTTCATCTCTTGTTTTATGATATCTTGTATACAGCTTTTTTATTATTTTATTTCTAGTTGTATCTGTGTATTACATATAATTCTGGATAGACGGTTATCTCGAAATATAGTGCTAAAATAGATATTTTTGTGTAAAAATGGGTAGTAGTGCACTAAAAAGGGAAGAATGCTTAATTTATCTAACAAGAATTATATCACTTTACGATCATTACATATTTCTGAATATTTTATCTAGTATTTAGGGGTAATATGTAATCAATATAAGTGGAGGTAGTGTCAAATTTGCAATAATCTTTACTTTATAAGTAATAGCTTACTGACTGTACTTTACATGTTTAGTTCAAATAAATTAACCTTTTCCTTCAGAAAAGACCGATTTGGATGATAAAGTCAACTAAGAAAGTGTGATGAATCTTGTACCGCCCCACATTCACATAGGTTAACCGGAGTCCTCCTGGCAGATTTAAGGAAGATAACTACCATCAGGAAGTTTCTTTCGAGGGTTCAGATGTCGAGGAACAGCATACTTTTTTTTGTATATCCTGCAGATGTGTTGATCTGGCCAGTTTTTTCTTCGATTCTAGTCATAAAATGGGCTGGTATGCGTGGAGTTGATGTTACGAATCTAGACTTTGTTTCTTTCGTTCTCTAGCTACTTATCTTCGGATATTAGGTTGATTGATAGCTACGATATTGTAGAGCTATGTATGATGAGTCTTAATAGGTACTCTGAATTTGACTGACTAATTTATAGCTAAATCTACGTATTAAGTATGTGTTGATGTCACCCATACTAGCAAGGTATATATTCGGCAGAAGCATAGAGTTCAAGTCTACGTTTTAAGGGTGGAAGAATGTGCTCCCTATTTTTAGCTGACAAGTTTGTGGAGAATATTATTTTTTTGGTTCTCATTTCATTTTTATAGTAGTATTAGGTTTTCATTTAGTTTTAAACAAAGTTCTGTGAATAATAAAGTGTGATAGAAACTATCTCTCATAACTCTATAACTCTATAACTCTCAAAACAAATAAAAGCCCAGGTCCAGACGGAATATACCCAGAAACGCTCAAATTAATCAGCGAAGAAAATATCGAATTATTTGTCCTTTTATTCAATCGCATTTATGATACAGGTAAAATACCTCAAGATTGGCTGGAGTCAATATTCATCCCACTACCAAAAAAGCCAAACCCACAACACTGCAATGAGTTCCGTCTGATAAGCCTTATGAGTCATGCTGTAAAAGTCCTACTAAAAATCGTACATAATCGTATCTATAGAAAGTGCGAAACAATCATCGGAGACGATCAGTTTGGATTCAGAGCCGGCATGGGAACGAGAGAAGCCCTGTTCAGTTTATTAGTTCTCGCCCAAAAATGCTACGACCAACAGAAAGATATATATATATATGCTTTATAGACTTCGAAAAAGCATTTGATAGAGTAAGACACGACCTACTATTAGAACGTTTGCAAGAAGTCGGTTTAGATGGAAAAGACATCAAATTCTTAAAAAACTTGTACTGGAACCAAAAAGCCAGAGTTAGGATCGAAGGTTCCACATCCGCAGAAGTAGAAATTAGGAGGGGAGTTAGACAGGGATGTGTTCTGTCGCCTCTGCTGTTTAATCTTTACTCCGAGTTTCTATTTAAAGAAGCATTGGAGGATTCCAAGGATGGAGTCAAGGTGAATGGCGTAAATATCAACAGTATCAGATACGCCGATGATACAGTGTTAATTGCGGATTCCGACTCAGGTCTACAACGACTCATCGACAAGACCAACTCGACCTGTGAGCAATTTGGTATGAAAATAAACATTAAAAAAACCAAAGTGATGTCAATCCGAAAAAACCAAAACGTACCTCAACCTTGCACAATAAATGGGCACATCTTAGAACAGGTCAATAGATTTAAGTACCTGGGATGTTGGATCGATAGCAGCCTAAATCCTGATCAAGAAATAAGATCGAGAATAGAACAGGCTAGAAAATCCTTCGAAAAAAATAAAAAAAACTGCTTTGTGATTCTCGAATAAAACTCGAAATTCGACTACGTTTATCAAATGCTACGTCTGGTCGACTCTTCTATATGCAGTTGAAACGTGGACCCTTAAAACATCAACCGTAAATAAATTGGAGGCCTTTGAAATGTGGATCTACCGGAGAATACTCAAAATTTCATGGACATCGCATACCTCAAACGAAGAAGTGCTGCATAGAATAGGCAAGGAAAGAGAACTTTTTAACACAGTAAAAGTAAGAAAAACATCATACCTAGGCCACATACTGAGAAATAATAAGTACCAATATGCCCAACTTATAGTGAAAGGAAAAATCGAGGGAAAGAGAGGCCTAGGAAGGAAAAGACTATCATGGCTCAGAAACATCCGACAATGGACAGGGCTAAATTTTGAACAGCTAATAAGAACAGCTGAAGATAGAGAAGAGTTTAAAATTGTAGTAGCCAACCTCCATTGAGGAGAGGGCACTTTAAGAAGAAGAAGAAGATAGAAACTATCTTCAAGGTATTTATAGCAAGTGCAGAGTTTAAGGATTTCTTGACACTATTGGTTCAGGTATATGTTCAGATTTGTGAAAGCGTCTTTGTTAGGAACATTGACGGAGCATACCTAACTTTTTCCGGGGTGTGGCTTAAAATTGATTCAGATTCTATTTTTATTTTGTTTAAGGTATTATTTAGATTTTTCTCTACTTTAGGAACAAAAGTTTTTGGTTATGCAACAATAGATGTATCGTCTACATAATAAAAGTCCTACTATTTACCGGTATGGGTTGTGTAAATGTTATACAGCGTAGGT
>OU898283.1:63042744-63061555 GCA_918026665.1 Diabrotica balteata | reverse complement strand
AATGTGAATATCCTTAAAGAGAAGTTTGGTAACATAATGACTGGAAGGAAGTAGGACAGGATGCCTTTTATCTTGACTAAAAATGAAACAAGTCTACCTTCTACACGAAGAATATCGTCATTATCGATGAAAGGATGTAAGGAAATAATCTTAGACTTAGGATGGAGAGTTCCGTTTGATGACAGTGTTTGAATTTCAAGCTTGAATGCCTGATTTTGAACTACTTTACCTAAATATATCTTTCGGCATTTTGCAATTCCTCAAAGGAGAGAGGACCAAACTGTCTAAGCGAATAATTCGAGCATTTTACATTATGAATGAATCTAAAGCAATATGCTAAACTGCTAAAAACGCTCAAAATAAAATAATTCTATAGTAGGTGCTATTTTCATTGATATGGATTCTATCTTTAACTTAGGTAGATCTTTATTGTATTGAACGGGTTAAATTCATGTATCAAAGGGATCCACAGAAAGAAAACTGGGACCTTCCCACCATAAGCTAAGAGAATGTAGAAGTGAAGGTTCAAGGCCTCTGGTGAGTAAGTCTGTAGGATTTTGCTTTGTACCAACATGAAACCACTTGCTGGAATTGGTATTGGAGACAATTTCTGATATTCTGTTTGCACCAAATGTTTTTAAAACTTTTGGTGGTGTATTGATCCATCCAAGAACTATGGTAGAATCTGGCCAGAAAAACATATGAAATTGATCAATAACCTTGCCGGCTAACCTAGAAAGAATAAGAGCTCCACAAAGTTCTAATTAAGAAAGACTTATTTTCTTAAGATGCGCAACTTTGTTTTCTGCACAAAGAAGATTGACACAAACAATTCCAGAAGAATTAACACTACGAACATATATACAAGCTCCGTAGGCTTGTTCTGAAAATTCGTGCAACTCAAGCCTAATAGCTTCTCTGCATTTGAAATTGCAGACTATCTTAAGTTCAATAAAATACTGAAAACTTTGTTTTTAAACTTCCACAAAATTTATTTTAAGTCTTATCACTACAGCTGTTTCGGCTGATTGCCTTTCTCAAGTGATCTATTTTTGGCATGCGTTTACAATTTATAGTCTCTAATGAAATAGGTTAAAGAGGGGAGAACTGTTTCTCTCAAGTTTGTCATTCAGAATTATATCTGTGTTTTTTAATTTGTTGATTTTCATAGATTCTAACACAGATCGCTTAAGGCCTCTATTTTAAATGTGAAGAATTTTAAATTTGTCATTAAAAGAATGATTATGATCTAGAAGGTGAAGTGCGTATGTCGAATCTGTTTTTTCTATTATTGAAAGCCCTTTTATGTTCTGGTATTCGTTTATTAAAGTTTCTACCAGTGTGACCGATGAAAGTTTTTGGGCAGTCGCCACATTGAAGTTTGTACACACCACTATTTAAGTGTTTTTTATTTTGGCTCTTGTTATTTTTAATATATTTGCCTAGGTTGTTATTTGTTCGGAAAGCTAGTGTTATTCCTTTCTTTTTTATGTGTTTGGCTATTTGTGTTGTTATTTTACCTGTATATGTAATCGAGCAGAAGGTACTGGGTTTTTTCTCTGGTGGTGGAAATACTAATTTCAGGGTTTTCTTGTGTAGTTTTTGATTTAACATTTTATTAATTGTTTGTTCGTTGTATCCGTTGTTTACTGCTATTTGCTTAATTATATTTAATTCTGTCTCAAAGTTGTATTTTGACATCGTAATTTCTGTTAATCTATGTAACATACTATGATAAGCTGCCAGTTTATGTTGTGTTGGATGGGATGATGAATTGTGTATAATTGTGTAATATCCCAGAGCTGGCGGAGCGGCAAGTCCAACACTCGTTATCCCACACTTTTCCATTTTCTCCCCAGCAACTTACATACCGAAAGGAACTTCACTGCCATAGGATCCTCTTCCTTTCCAAGAATGAGCTTGTATATGCATTTTTCCGTGCACACCTGTTGCTCATCCTCCTTCAATACTCCCACCCTCGAGAACATTGTTCCTACTCCTCCGCTGGCGTCGCCAATTACCGTGACTTCCGGGTATCTCTCCCGAAGCTTGCTGATCATGGCGGCATCTGCCGTGTCCGCGGTTATTGCAACGGCCACATCGCCAGCGGATTCAAGGAGACTACCCTCACACATACTTGTCCTCTCGAAAAGACTCTCCGTCCATTCTTGACTCACTAGATCCATGATCTCATCTGCCCCTTTACACTCATCCCAACTCTTTCAAATTTCGTTCACCCTATTCTCATTCATCTGCAGGTCATCAGATATTGTAGCCTGCACACCTGCATTATTTTTATCACGTCCGACAAGAGACGCGTCCGTCTGCATCCCCGTCGAACTCACACACTTCCTTGTTACCTCTCTTTCACTAGTCCCTTGTCTGCTGGCCAAAGAGAGGAGCTTCCCGACACGGGATATCTCCCTCTCCAACCCGTAGAATAGGGTGTTGATCTTTTTTACACCGGACTTGATTTCCATTTTGGTGTTGACGTTAACTTTGGTCAACTTAAATACCCCTTCCAATTCTACTTTTAACTTGAAAACGAAGGAAAAGCGCTAAAAAATCGCGTTTTTTTTAGACTCTTATAGGGCGCAGCGGCTTCAAACATATAAAAAGGATTTCTGAGACAACTTTTATTCGAAAGTACTTGTATTAAGGCGTCTTTTGTAAAAATTTTAAAAAAATTAAGGAGGGTGTTTTTGAGATATGAATTTTTCAAAAAAGCCCTTTGTTTCGCATTTTGTGAAACACGAAAAAAAAAAATGGTAAAAAGCGTGAAACTTCAATAGCGCGCCACGGCCGTCATTTTGAATATTAAGGTCTGTAAATTTGACAATCATGTTTTTTTGTCTAGTGCAACATGTGTGTAAAATTTTAGCCAAATCGGAGAGGGTGATCCCACCGACTTGTGTCGATTATTGCTGGAATTACCCATAAGATAGAAAAGTTAAAAAGGATATTACTTCATATGACCTGTTGTAAACTATCCTAACAGTACCAGACCGATACCTTCCTAGAGGGTCACGTCAAATTGCATTCACCGTAGCATTGAAGAAAGTAGGTGTTAGCGTCAGGAACTGAAATGGGACGATCCAAACGAGTTGAGCAGGCAGCTAAATGGTGATTTCAGTTACGAAGAGAACTGTTAAATACCTTGATGGACCAACAATATTTGCCTTCCCGATGCATGAACGCCAAATTTAGGTTGATTACTTGAAATTACGAATTATATTCTTCCTGTTAATAACCAAATCCTGTGAAGAAGAACCAAACTATGAAGGGCCATAAACAAGCGTTGAATTTCACGATAAATGCAGAACTGCTCAATGATTAATAACTTTCACGATTTTGAGCGGAGGCTCTGAATTAAGTGGAACCTTTTTAGTACTTAGATGAAGACATCCATATATATATATATATATATATATATATATAATATATATATATATATATATATATATATATATATATAAGCGAGGTTCCTACAGCCTCTGCCGTTTCTCGCATTTCGACCGCCATCGTTTTCTGTCCATCCATTCGTCTTCTCTGATGGCTCTATCTCTCATTATGTGCCGTACATTTTCTTCCCAGGCAACTGAAGGCCTTCCCCTTCTTCTTCTTTGTTGTGGTATGTAATTTAAAGCTTTCTTTGGCCATCTATCTTCATTCATTCGTTTCACGTGACCATACCACACTAGTTGTCTCGTTTCAATTCTATCTACACTGGAATATACAGTATTTGTCCTCCTTCTAATATCTTCATTCCTGATGTGATCTTTTTTGGATATACCACACGCTCTCCTTAGAAAATCCATTTCTACTACTTCTATTCTTTTTCTACCCTTCTGCGTTATCTGCCAAACCTCTACCCCATAAGTCATAATAGGCTCTACCATGGTTCGATAGATTGTCAATTTCGTTTCTTGTCTAATATCTTTAGACCAAAGTAGAGAGTTTAGAATGTTTACCACTTTTTTTCCCTGCTGTGTTCTGTTTTCGATGTCTCTTTTGGTAGTGCCTTCTTTAGATATTATAGATCCGAGATATTTATATTCATTGCATGTTTTTGTGTTTCTAATTTCTAACTCTGGATCTTCTTCACCATCTCCTATTTTAAGATACTCTGTCTTTGCCATATTCATATTGAGGCCCCATTTTTCATATTCTTTCTTTAGTTTTCTAAACATGTAGTCCATGTCTTCCTCGTCATTCGCTACGACTACCTGATCATCTGCGAAAAATAAAGCTGTTAGACATTCACCACCGCCTATGTCTATTCCCATTCCGGATACTTGTTTTCTCCACTGCTCTAGCGATGATTGAATATATATTTTAAACAGGGTCGGAGACAGACAACATCCTTGTTTAAGTCCCTTGGTTATTGGAAATGATTCAGATATAAAGTTTCCTTCTTTAACGACACTTTTTGCATTTTTGCATTTTTGTATATATTTGCGATAGCATCCACATACTCTCTACTGAGACCTACTTTCGTCAATGTATAACATAGTTTTTTCAAAGGTACCGTATCATATGCCTTCTCTAAATCTACAAACAATAGGTGGGTAGATAGATTCCTTGCCTTCCGTTTTTCGATTACCTGCTGCAGAACGAATATATTATCAATGCACGATCTTCCTGCCCGAAATCCATTTTGTTCCTCTATGTCTTCATATTCTGATTCAATTCGTTTTTTTATTATTCGACCGTACAACCTCCCCACTGAGCTAGTAACAGTTATTCCTCTATAATTAGAGCAATTGCGTTTATCCCCTTTTTTGTATATTGAGCTGATGTATCCAACATTCCAATCATCAGGGATATTTTGTCCGTTTAAGCATTTATTAAATAGTTTAACCATCATCTCGTGTAATATTTTTGGTCCATACTTTACCAACTCAATTGGGATGTCTCCAGGTCCTGCTGCTTTACCGTTTTTCGATCTTTTGAGGGCATCGCTTAACTCTCCGGTTGTTATCTCAATTATTTGTGTATGTTCAGATATTTCTTCCATTTCGATATCTTGGAATTTACGTCTATCCTCTGTCAATAAGACCTCATAATGCTGTTTCCACTGTTTCAGATCTATTAATTTTAAGTTAGATTTTTCCTTTCCTTCCCTCCGGAGAGACTTTATCACCTTCCACGCTTGCCCAACTCTTGTTCCACCCATATACCTATCCACCTCTGCACATCTTCGATCCCACATCTCATTTTTACTTTTCACTACTTCTCTTTTTACATCTTGATTTAATTTTATCATATGTATGAAGACATCATACATGAGTAAATATATATAAACGTTATAGACATTCCTGTCAAATGTGCTGAGGTACGAACAGTGGTCATAATATATATTACGCTGTAACTTTAGTACTACTATGCCAGGGCTTGGAGTAACTCACTGTTGGCAACCAGATCTTGGTTTAATTGGTTGTGACACTGCGATAATATCACCTGGAATGGAAGCTCATATTTATTGGTTTACACAACAAGTTGCAGCAATTATACGGTAGTACTTATCTCCCACGGAAGAAAATTTCTAATGAACATCATCAATGAGCAACTATCGAATCGATACTCTTGACACAGATCCTTCATAACCACTGCGGATTTGTCCCAGAAATAATTTAATCTATACCTTATTCCATTAAGCGATGCAAGGCATATAAAAACGATAAATTTAACAGATAATTGTTAAAGATGTTCCAAATGAGTCACTTATCACTTACCAATTATGACACTTTATTATTTTTTTTCTTTTCTCAAATATTCATGTTTATTGCATAGCAAATAAATTAATGTTATCACTGAATACATAGTAAGTGAAAAAATAATCCGATTTATAAAATTAATGAATATTTTATGCATAAATGCAAGTAACAGTTCTTCAAAAATATTTAAAAACTAACCGAAATGTCCATCTTTATTTCTTCTGCCGAAGTTTTCGGTAGCTCATACCGGTTCGGACACGATTTAATGTTAACATCTTCTTGCATCGCTTAATGAATTTTACTATAGATATATTTGTTGTTAGTTGACTAGTCAAAGGAATACTATAATCTAAAATAAGATAAAGTATGCCTTTGTATTCCAGAACGTCTTAGCTTTCTGTTAAGTAACTATAGTATAGTTCTGTTAAGTATATGTAAATAAGAAAGCCAATGTAAGAATGGTTACTCGAAGAAAGTCGGAGTTTAGTTGATGAAAAACCACCAAAATAGGTATAAACAATATCATTACAAAAACCACAAAACTACTACTTATCCAATGATAAATCTGATAATAAACGCATAATGGATTCCGAAATGTGGGTCTACGTAAAATAATGCCTATATCCTATAAATAACTCAATATTATTTGAACTTATCTATCAATATACTCATTACAACCATTAACCAACGTATTCAAAAATTATTTGGTCACATTAGTAGAAGGTCACTTTAGCAGTTTAAGAAAAGGTTCAGGTTCAATAAAAAATCTATATTCCATATTTATTCTCCGAAGCAAAAAACACATGCACAAAGAAGATATGAATGGACTATAAATGAGGCAACAGTCAACAGAATTGTATAATGTCATTATAATTCTTACGAAAGATAAAAGACAAAGGAATAATATTCCCGTTTCTTATAATTTTTTCAGTTTCTTATAATTAATAATAATTAATTTTTGTATCGAAAACTTGATAGTTTTAAAACGAATAGCATACCTTGATTTTCAATGAAATGCAATTTATTCAATTTTTTTTCGTCTTTTTTTTATTTAAACATAGACCAAGGGTTATTAGTGGGGGGACATACACAGTAGTATAGTTTGATAAATTAAAGTTTATTATAAATGTTTATGCCTTTTAGAAACTGCGATAAATCCGAGATATTTCTCGTAAGCGCACTTCTCAGGTTTCCACTAATTCCTCGGCATGTTCTCTGAGGTTGGAACTGCGGACAGTCGATTATCAGATGCTTCACGGTGAGTTGAGTAGAGCAGTAGGTACAAATCGGAGTTGGTTCTTTATTTAGGTGTTGGCGTTGTGGTAGGCTGGCGTCTACTCGAGGCTTTATTGTTTTCAATTTAGAATCTGTTGCGTCCCAGGTTGCTTGCCATAAATTTATTATATGATTCATGGACTGTCGTTTATGGTCGGTGTGGGGATATTTAGTAATTTCTGGAACATTTTCATTTCTGATGGATTTTAATGCCAATTGATCAACTTCCTCGTTGCCTTTAATGCCAATGTCTAAAGGTATCCAGATAAATGTAACCTTTTTATTTATACGGTGTAGCGCATTAAGTTCATTTCTTATATTCTGTGCAATATGATGGCTAGGGAAAAGTTGATTATTTCCATGAATTGCGCTGAGTGAATCTGCGATGATTAAAATATTATTTTCAGTCGTTGAAGAGGAGTTTTTGATAGCTTCTAATATCGCTGTGGTTTCCCCGCTGTAAATGCTGCAGTGCTGTGGAATTCTAATGGCATATTTGTAATTTTTATTTGTGAAGGCTGCGGCATGGCCATTTTCAGTTTTTGATGCATTGTGGTATTTTTTGGGTACTGTGTTAAAGTTTAATCGGTGATAGGTAAGGGGATAAGCCATGGAGGGAAGTCTAATTTTGTGGTTATGGATAATTTGAATTCATTCAAATTGAGTCATTTTGATTGATTCTTTCCCTAAAGGGTTTGTCTTTATATTGTTTGTTTCTATACAAATTGTATGTAGGTGCGTTAATAATCTCAGAATATAATGGGTGCTTTTTATTGGAAGATATTCTTGCTGCATAATTTAAACTAAGTAGATGCCGTCTTAGATATAAAGGGGGTTCTCTTGATATTATTTGTAAGCTGCTTACAGGACTGGTTCTGAAAGCACCGACGGCTAATCTTAGAGCTGTTGTTTGAATTGTGTTAAGGTTTTTTAGGAACGTTTTATTTGCTGTATCGTAGCATATTGCACCGTAGTCCAGTTTACTGCGAATAATTGATTTGTAGAGGTTAAGCAAAATACTAGAATCAGCTCCCCATATATTACTGGATAGAATTTTCATCAAGTTTATTCTATTTTGATAAGTTAGTTGTAAATTCGTAATGTGGGTTTTCCAGTTAAATTTGTAATCAAACGTTAGGCCCAAAAAATTTGATTCGTCTGAATGAGGTATATTTTGACAGTTAAATATTAACGAAATAGGAATGGTATTCTTGCGTTTGCTGAATACTGTTTAATGTGTCTTATTAGTTGAAAAGAGAAAGCCTGTTTTGGAAGACCATTATTCGATTTTGTATAGAAAATTCTGTAGTATTTTAGCCCCAGGTGTAATATTTTTGCATTTAATATAGACAAATAAATCATCAGCGTACAAGCTTGCTTTTATAATAGGCTTAATTGTATTTATTACATCGTTAAATGCAATTAAAAATAAAGTTGGGCTTAAAATAGAACCTTGTGGAACACCGTTGTCGAGTATTCTACTGGTAGAGGTATATCCATTTACTCTTACCTGTATTTCCCTTTTATTCAGAAAGTGTTTTATAAACGCAAGCATATGTCCTTGAACTCCCCATTTGTCAAGTTTATTTAATATGAGGTATCTCCATGTTGTGTCGAAAGCTTTATTCACATCAAAAAAGACTACTATAACTTTCTGATCTAGAAAGAATGCATCATGGATGGTTGACCAAGTGCCACTAAGTTGTCGTTAGCAGATCTTCCTCGTCGAAAACCACTTTGGACTGTCGTCAGGAGATTTTCATTTTCTAGATACCATATAAGCGTGTAATTTAAAATCTTCTCGAGAAGTTTACATATGTTACAGGTGAGGGAAATAGGATGGTAAGATGTGGGACAATCTTTTGGATTGTGTTGTTTATAAATTGGGATTATAATAGCTTTGGTCCAAGTATCAGGAAACTAATGATTTAAAAAGATGTGATTAAAGGTGTCTAAAAGTATCTTTTTGCCTTTTAGTAGTAGATTTTTTTAAAATATTGATGGAATATCATCAGGACCTGGGGATGTGGTTTTTAAGTTTAAAAGAGAAAAATCTAATTCTTACAAAGTTATGGGTGCATTTATGGGGGAGATCTGGTTGCGAATTTTGATGTCTACAGATTCTGTGGTAATCTTGTGTGTAGAAAAGATCGGATCTAGTACAGAATCGCTAGAGTTTTTTTGAAGTACGTCTACTAGAATTTCAGGAATTTTGTTTCTACAAAAGTTGATTTGGTTGTTATATGAAAGTGCTTTTATTAAGTAAGGTAAACTTGATTCTTTTATTTTCTTTATTTTGTTCCAGATTATATTTGCTGGGGTAGATGTGTTAATGCTTCTAACATATTCAATCCAGGTCTCCTTCTTACTCTA
This sequence comes from Diabrotica balteata, assembly GCA_918026665.1. Classification (NCBI taxonomy): domain Eukaryota; kingdom Metazoa; phylum Arthropoda; class Insecta; order Coleoptera; family Chrysomelidae; genus Diabrotica; species Diabrotica balteata. Next base: position 63,052,190 of record OU898283.1, on the reverse strand, counting down.
TTTTATTAAGAATCGTGTACTAGCTCTTAATCTCTTAAATTTTATTAGGTTTTCCTCTGTTTTGTGTCTCTTAAGAACGTTAAAGGCGTGCTTGCTAGCAGCCAAGGCCCGAGAGATTTCTTGATTCCACCAAGGTACCGGTTGCCTTTTACACGGTTTAGTTTTTCCTACATAGGTGCACAATTCAAGATGTTGTTAAAGTCTGTGACGGCTTTGTGAATGTCATTTGTTATCTCATAATTTTCCATCTCGTCTTCCAAGTCTTTTTGAAAAAGTTCCCAGTTTGCTGATTTTATTTTCCATCTTTGATATACATTCGGATTAAGAGGTTGGTTTGTCTCGATTGAAATAAGTAAGGGGAAGTGGTCACTGTCGTGCAGAGTTTTTGCTGTGTTCCATTGAAACATGTGTGCTAGTGATGGGCTACACAGAGTCAAGTCAATTGCAGAAAACAATCCGTTATATTTCTAAATAACCTATAGGAAAGGGCGGATTTTTTGTTCTATTAAGTTTTTGATAGAGTCGAGGACAGTAAATATGTTTTCAGTCGACTTGGCTCTTTTTTTTGGTTTAGATGTTTTGGGAACAGAGAAGACGTCTTGTGATGAGGGAATATCAGAAACATCTGGAGAATTTGATAATTGTCTTTTGGCCTTATCTTTATTTAAAGATGGGTTATCGTTGCTAGTCATACCTAGATAGCGTAGGAGCTGGAGGGTTACAGGGAATGTTTACTTCAGAAAGAGTTTTATTGGTGGTTTCAGTTAGCTGTATATTGATTTGGTTATTTGAATTAGGATTTTCAGGTACTTCTGTTTCCATTTGTTCACGGGAAAATCCGTTGTATGAATGCAATAAACTTCTCGAGGTCCTATTGTTCGACATTTAGAACAATTAAATTCCTAATATTGTTCTGAAGCTATTTTCTTGTGGCATTGTAAATTAATTACTATTTAACTGGGAATAAGCCACAATTAAAGATAATAATACGTTTATTGACGTTTCAATTTCCACTTCGGAAATCGTTCTCAAAATACAAACAGTAAATTAAACAAATTTTGTTTTTTGTTACATAGTGAAAAATTCTTCTAATAATTTAATTTTATCTGACTCATTTATATTGACAATTCAGACATACATTATGCATTTTAAAGTAGACGACTTTAAAATGATATTGCCAATATTGTTGAGTTGCGCTCCTGGGACGACTTTACTTATAAGATAGTTCATTCGATTACATGAAATCAACTTTAACTTGACAATATCCGTCAGAAAAAAAATCATAGCATGTAATTCGTCTTTAGAAAGACAAACACATGACATTATGACAGTAAAATTCTCCTGTTAGTGATTCCATAGTAAATTATGAGGGAAAAACCAGGAAAAAAACCTCATAATACTATCCCGACATTGTAAGTATTTGTTCGTGAATTTAGTTTACCTTCAACAAACATCAAAATTCTGATTTTATATGTTACGTTATTTAAAAAACATAAATGATGTATCCTCTATATGTTACTGACTTACTAATACTGGTATTTTCTTATTAATAACTTCCTCTTTCAATATTGGTAACCAGATCCTACTACATTCTGCCGAGGAATTTGCGACACAATTGGCCTCATTTAGCATAATTAGAGCCGCTTCTTTGATTTTTCTTTTTTTACCATACGTTTCTTTTATATATGTATAATATATATATATATATATATATATATATATATATATATATATATATATATATATATATATATATATATATATAATATATATAATATATATATATATATATATATATATATATATATATATATATATATATAATAACACGCTACCTTTCCTGGATGTTTTAATCTCTAAGAACGATACTGGATATGAGACTCAGGTGTATAGAAAACCAACACACACCAATAGATATTTAAATTTCAAATCAAATCACAATATTAATGTAAAAAAGGGAATAATTAAATCCTTATACGATAGAGCCGAAATTACTTGTTCTAACGAAAATTCGTTCTTGGAGGAGAAACATTTGTTAATATCTGTTTTATTAAAAAATGATTATCCTTTATCGTTTATAAATAAGGAATTTTCAACAATCGATCGAATAGAACAGAACAACTTAGAACGAGATCCTACTGCATACACAAGGAATAATATGAGGAAAATAACAATACCGTACATAAAAGGATTATCAGAAAAACTTAAAAGGATAGGAAATAAATTCAACATTTCAACAACATTCAAAACAACAAACACGTTGAGATCTATTTTGTCCAAAATCAAACCTAACAATGAACAAGAAAGGACAAAGAATTGCATTTATAAAATACCTTGTGAATGCGATCAGTTTTATTTAGGTGAATCATCAAGGCCATTAAATGTTAGAATAAGTGAACATCAATCGTATATTAAAAATAGAGAATTTGATAGATCTCAAATATGTAAACATGCATGGGATAATGAACATAGGGTTCAATGGAATAATTCAAATGTAGTCCTAAAAGAAACGGATGGTAAAAAAAGAAAAATCAAAGAAGCGGCTCTAATTATGCTACATGAGGCCAATTGTGTCGCAAATTCCTCGGCAGAATGTAGTATTATCTGGTTATCAATATTGAAAGAGGAAGTTATAGAGGAGAAGAAAATACCAGTATTAGTCAGTCAGTAACATAATACATCATTTATGTTTTTTAAATAACGTAACATATAAAATCAGAATTTTGATGTTTGTTGAAGGTAAACCAAATTCACGAACAAATACTTACAATGTCGGGATAGTATTATGAGGTTTTTTTCCTGGTTTTTCCCTCATAATTTACTATGGAATCACTAACAGGAGAATACTGTCATAATGTCATGTGTTTGTCTTTCTAAAGACGAATTACATGCTATGATTTTTTTTCTGATGGATATTCTCAAGTTAAAGTTGATTTCATGTAATCGAATGAACTATCTTATAAGTAAAGTCGTCCCAGGAGCGCAACTCAACAAACAATATTGGCAATATCATTTTAAAGTCGTCTACTTTAAAATGAATCATGTATGTCTTAATTGTCAATATAAATGAGTCAGATAAAATTAAATTATTAGAAGAATTTTTCACTATGTAACAAAAAACAAAATTTGTTTAATTTACTGTTTGTATTTTGAGAACGATTTCCGAAGTGGAAATTGAAACGTCAATAAACGTATTTTTATCTTTAATTGTGGCTTATTCCCAGTTAAATAGTAATTAATTAAATTCCTCTATAGAAAATTATATTCGATATGTTGTGGATTCAAAAGAAATGTTAAAAGAGTCTTATGGATAAGTTTTCTAATGGAAGTAGATTTGCTTCCTAAAACTCAGTACATGGTTATATTCATATACATTCGACATGACTAATCTTAATGCTGGAGTTATTAATCTGCGGACTTCTACTTACACGTTGCTAATTTTAAAGTGCCAATGTGAATCAATGAGTTACTTTTGTAGGAGAAAAACCAGAAAGCCTACAAATCGAAATGGGAACTATAAAACCAACAGATAATTTTAAATACTTGGGAGTCCAAATAACATCAAAAGCAGGAAGTAGCGAAGAAATACATTCCAGGATTGGCCAAGCAAGTTCAGCCACCAGACAGATACAGTTATGGAATAAAAAAATATCAAAGGAAAATATTAGAAGAATTTTTTAAAACAATAAGCAAGTATTGGGCTGTACGGCGCCAAACTCTGGGAAATAAACCAAAGAAACCAATCAAAAATTAAGGCCATGAAAATGAACTACTGGAGACGATGTTGCCAGCTCACCAGACTTGATAGGGTGAGAAACGAAGATATTCGGAGAGAAATGGAAATCGATCTAGACATAATAGACACAATCGAAGTCAAAAGACTTAACTGGTATGGACACCTTCGAGAATGCCTGAAAATAGATGGCCAAAAAAATAGAAGAATGGACTCCGCCAACTAGAAGAAAACGAGGTAGACCAAGACGACCCTGAAGAGACGATGTCGACGATGCAATGACCTCCAGAGATCTAACAACTGAAGATTGCTTCGACAAAAAACGCTGGAAATTAGGATGCGAGAAGCGGCGCCAGCTATAGAAGACTCGCTTGTTATATATATTATATATATATATATTATATATATATATATATATATATATATATATATATATAACACTGTTTTTGATGGGTTGGAGTCAATAAAAGGGGCTATTTGTTGACTATTTTTTACTCGAGCTTTCAATTGTGATTACAATTTTTATCAAGAGCTTCTAAAAAATACAAAATGTCTTACAAAGTTGAACTAGAAAAGATTTGTAAGACATTTTGTATTTTTTAGAAGCTTATAAGGGGAATTTTGGGGTAGGTACACGGAATACACATTAAACACTTGTTATTAAAATTATATTGAGATTTTTAACATTAAAGTTGAGAAAAAAATAAAAGTCAGCGCGGAGATGTTACTTCTTTGGTTTGCTCTTCTAACTACCTCTCTCGGGGGGCTTCGTGTCGGCTCGAGAAGTCGACGCAGCCACTAAGATTATAGTACGGGAGATTATTGGGTGCATAGTATGGGAGATTAGTAGTAAATATACAGGTGGCTGTTATAGTCTCCCCCTTTGCACCACATAATCGTCTCGAATGTGGGGCAAGAGTCTATCTTGAGGTGGTATTCTTCTTGGGGCGTCCTCTTCTACGGATAGGCCTAATGGGCTCTGGAGGGGCTTCTCCAGGGTCTGCACGATAGGGCGTCAGCGCAGATACGTGGTATTTTCCAACAGATGTATCTGGGTTGCTGACAGAAGCGATTTCGTAGGTTGTAGGAGTCACTATACGAAGAATGCGATACGGTCCATCACGACGCGGTACAAATTTAGATGTACGCATCTTACTTGCATTACTTAGGACGTGAGTGTCCACGAGAACTTGATCACCCACATTAAAAGCGACGTCACGATGATGAGAGTCCTGATAAGAGTTTCTACGGTCCTGGGTTAGTTCGTGCTTTTCGCGCGCGGCGCGTAACGTATCACTAAGAGTAAGCAAATACGGAGTGATTTGCGGCACAAAATTCTCAGTCTGCACTATCGCACGAAAGTCTCGATTGGCATCATCCGGGGTGCGTAACTCGCGTCCGAATGTTAGATACGCCGGTAAAAAACCTGTGGATTCACACTTGGCAGAGTTCATTGCGAAACGTACGGCGGAAAGTTTATCTGACCAAATCGTATGATCATCTTTTGATAAGATAGCTAATTGGGTTTTCATGTCGCGATTTTTGCGCTCAACAGGGTTCGATGCGGGGTGGTACACAGGAATCAGCGATTGTTTGAAACCGAAACACTCTGCGACCGTTTGCATTACGAATCCGGCAAATTGTACGCCATTGTCACTTATTACCCGTCGAGGCAATCCGTACCTCAGTATAACCTCGTCGATTAAACACTTGGCACATGCGGCGGCGGTTGCAGTTTTTAGTGGAAAGAGTTCCACCCATCGACTTGCGACATCTTCAACTATGAATACCCAGCAGTAACCATCTGCAGTCTCTGGTAATGGTCCAAACAAGTCTATGCTAAGTACTTCGAAGCGTTGGGACTATATAGGCGTCTGTAGTAGGCCTGCAGGTTTCAAGTTAGTAGGCTTAAATTTCTGGCAGTCTATACAATTACGTAAATAGTCAGCGATTGTCCTGCGCATACCAAGCCAAAAATATCTTTTAGCAATGCGCTGATATGTGCGTTCGACACCACAATGACCTGCTGTATCAGCATCATGGTATTGTTTTAAAATTTGTGGAATACGAGCACTAGCTACTACAAGTTGTGGCTCGTCTTCGTCAATGTCTGGGGTGTAGCGGTACAAAAGTCCATATGACATCACATATCCTCTCTCCACCCACTTTTTGTATTCAACAGAAGTCTCGTTGGGGTCTTCAAGCCCTTTTATGATTTTCTCGATATCAGGGTCAGAAACCTGTTCTTGTCGAATATCGGCAGCGCTAAGTGTAGGAAAATCAGTTACAACATAGGTTACTTCTATTGTTTCGACTTCTACTTCCTCAGTTTCATTGCGTGGTGGCCGCGAAAGTGTATCGGCAACCACATTTTTCTTGCCAACAATATATTCTATGCGCAAATCATAAGGCATTAATTCTAGAGCCCATCTGGCGAGGCGTCCGGTTGGTGATTTAATAGACATCAGCCATTTGAGGGGCTGATGGTAGCTTTGAACAACAGTGGTGGTAGCGTCTTCCAGGTAACCTCTGAATTTCTTTACAGCCCACACGACAGCAAGAGCTTCCCGTTCCGTCGTGCTGTAGTTCTGCTCTGCGGAAGTCAAGAGTCTAGATGCATATTCCACTGGTCGTTCATCGTCGTTCTCCCCCTGGAGTAAACATGCACCGATTGCATAACCACTAGCATCTGTGCGTAATATATAGGGTAGTCTGCTGTCCGCTTGTCTTAAAATTGGAGGCGAACACAGTAGAGTTTTAAGTGCTTCAAAAGCTTCGTGTTGCTTATGGCCCCAGGTCCATTTAAAGTTCTTCTTCGTCAGAGTGCTTAACGGCTTTGAAATCTCAGCGAAGTTTTCTATGAAACGCCTGTACCATGAGCAAGTTTTTAAGAGACTTAAGAGTTGTTTCACGTTATTAGGAGGCGGCATGTTGAGTATTGCAGCTACTTTTTCGTTATTTGGCGAAATTCCTTCAAGGGTAATAATGTGGCCTAAGTAGTGCACTATTTCACATACAAACGAACATTTCTCCCGATTTAGTGTGAGTTTGTATAAGATCAGCCTTTCGAATACCTTCTTCAGGTCTCCTAGGTGTTCTTCAAAACTGGACGAAATAACTGTTAGGTCATCAAGATAGGCTAGTATAAAGACATCTTGCAGGCCTGATCTGAAGCGGTCAATCAGACGCTGAAAAGTAGATGGCGCATTACGGAGTCCAAAAGGCATGCGTGTGTACCTAAATGTACCAAAAGGTGTCACGAAAGCAGTTTTGTCTCTATCACTCTTTTTGACGCTAACCAAATGATATCCACTACGAAGATCAAGAGTTGTCATACATCCTGTCTTCTTGGCGGCATGTAAAAGATCATCTATCCTTGGGATGGGATACCGATCTGCCCGTGTGACTGCATTTAAGGCTCTGTAGTCAACGGTGAGACGAATACTATTGTTTTTCTTCGGAACGAGTACGACTGGAGCAGCGTAAGGAGACTCACACTCTTCAATGTAGCCATTCGCTAATAGTTTGTCTAGTTCTTCCTTAAGTTGATTTTTCTTGGTCTCTGACATCCTATAGGGAGGTGATGCTATTGGAGATTCATCTAATAGTACGATGGAATGTTCTGCATAAGGTGTAAGTTCATCATTTGGCTCAAAAACCTTGCTAAACTCATGCAAAAGATCATTAAGTGTAGTTTTTTGTTCGTGTTTAAGAACAAGTGCTTCATCATCCCGTAATTTGATATTTTCAAATTTTACATTATTAACAGAACATAAAGGATCTAGATCAGTGTCAAAAATAAAAGTGAGTTGTGGATATTCACCAAAATAATACTGATTACTAGGTAAATCTAAAATTATGTTTGCTTGTTGAATAAAGTCGCACCCGAGCAAGGTTCGACTGTTTTCATGGTCTGGTACAGATATAAAACGTGTAAGAATAGTTTTATGTTGTAACTTAACATCTACTTCAAAAATATTTACGTTTACACGACGTTGTAGACCATCTGCTAATGTCATTAACATGATATCTTCAGTATAGGGTACGTTATCCTGCAATAATAGTTTAGCAAGAGAAGATCCGGCAACACTGGTTTTAGCCCCGGTGTCTATATAAGCGTAACCATTATAATTAAAAATATCAATCGAAACTAACGGTCTGACCATGGTTAAATTTTCATCAAAAGTATTGTACATAAAGTCTGCAGCACGAGCGTCAGCTGTTTTAGATCTACAATCTGGACAATTGCTTTTAATATAGCCAAGTTTACCACAGCTATAACATGTTATACTGGAAGACGTAAAATTATTATTACAAGCAGGCTCCTTTTTAACAACAAAGTCCGTTTTAGCCAAAGGGGCAGCGCTAGTAGGTTTATTTCTACTGTTTGCTAGCTTACGACACTCTTCGATAGAATGTCCTGTATACTTACAATATGCGCATCTAAGTTTTTTCTGAGACGGAAGTTTTTGTTCGCTAAAAACTTGGTTTTCCGGTGTATTATCGAATGTTTCTTCGACTAACCGTGCACGAGTGAGAAGTTCACCAAAAGTTTGTATATTATCGCGAGGAACCTTTTCCCGAATTCTGCGATTTAAAAGTCCATACGCCATGTCAAGTTGTATAGCCTCTGTCAACGTACCGGCAGGCAGCTGCGCTAAAATTGACCTAGCCTTACATAGAAAAACGTCGGTTTTGACCTTAGTGTCTTGTTCATTACTAAATAATTCACGATATAAGCGATGAGGAGGTTTAATCGGGCCAAAAGTTGAACGTAATAAGTCAATAGCTGAGTTCCAGTCAGTTAGAGTAGTTCTGACTCCACGGTACCACGTCGCAGCGAACCCATCAAGCAACATAGGAAGTCCCATGAGAGCGTTCTCATCAGAAATACCCGTACAGTTTTTGTATACCACAATAGCATCGATAAAAGCATTGACATCAGTCTCCGAACTACCGTTAAATCGCGAATTGCACTTTGCAAAGTTACCGCTTTGTACATTTACTGGAGGAATATTGTGTTGAAGATTAACACCAGCAATGCGAGTTAAAAGTTCTTCAAATTGTTCTTGCGAAAGCGTCACTGGAGCAGTATTAGCCATCTTATCTTTCGATCTAAGATTGTACGAATGGTTTACGTCCAGATTGCAGCAGGAAACAAGTAAAAATATTAAAAGAAAAACTTACAGTTTGAAACAGTTTAGCTTACTGTTTTTCCTGGATTCCATAAACAAAGTCCTGTTTTGTTACTGGTAAACCTGAAGTAAAATATTTCCAAAAGTATTTCATGTAATGAATGTACCCAGGAACGTAATTTACGCGCCAATGTTCGAACAGTCTGTATACACAATTAGCCTCTACGCAGGGATAAGCGTTACCGGCAAAATTACGCGCCAAACGTTTTATCTTGTAAGTTTAATAATTGTTCCGCGAACGATTTATTCTTTCCGGTGATAGCTCACACGAGAAACACATAACATATAGTCCACAGATATTCCACATATAGGTTGCGGTAGCAGAAAAAGTCCTATATAATAACACGTGGAAACTAAATCCCGCTAAAACTTCAATACACAAAGTTATGTTTATTTATTCCGTGCCACTCGTTGGGGCGCCAATATAAGGGGAATTTTGGGGTAGGTACACGGAATACACATTAAACACTTGTTATTAAAATTATATTGAGATTTTTAACATTAAAGTTGAGAAAAAA